>NSJW01000450.1:0-119805 GCA_019955255.1 Castanospermum australe
TGAGATAAAAATAAATTAAGTAGAGATTATATAAGTGAAAAAACTCGTAAACCTAATACTTTATAATTTTGGGTCAATATGTGTCTCTAAGTTCATGAATATAATTTTTCGCTTAAGCTAATCATAACTTAAATTTATACCACATCTCCCAAACGTATGAGGTCAAGGTTAAAAATGAATAATTTTATATATAATTATATCCAACATTATCTTACTATACTTAAAGATAAGTGCTTTACGCTAGAGGATAGAATAAAGTCATTGAGATCAAAGAAAGGAAACAGAAAGAATAAAGGTTGAAAGAAGAGGAAGACAAAATCAAGATTAAAATATTATTAGTAAGTTAATGATAATAATAAAAATTAATTTTGCAATTTTTTGTGTGCCTAAATTAGTTAAAAAATTATGAAAATTCAAAAAAGAAAAGAAAAGAAAATTTGACCGTGAATTAATAGAGAGAATTATTATACTTAAATTTTGAAGAACTAAACGTCACCGCTCTATAGTTTGAAGCATTGGAACTTAGCATAAAGTAGTGAATGGATAACAACTTAGCATAAATTATGAGAGTTGGTAGTGTCTCTATTATGTGTTTTAATTATTTGAGTTGAATCTTGTTAGGATAATTAATTATCTTAAATTAATCAGGTAGATATGGCCTGAGCATATTCATAAAATCATTCGATAAAAAATTTATTTTCAATTAATGTAAAAAACTAATTTAAAAATGTTTTCACCTTACTATAAAAAAAAGTAGGGAATGAATTACAAACAATTCAATAAATTATATGATGTAATAAATATATAATAATTAATCTTTTTAAAAAATTATCGTATAATATTATTCATAATGCACCTTATATGTAAAGAATATGTTAAAAAATTCATTACATATATATATATACATATATATTTGAAAAGTCTAACAACATGACTTCATATCATTATGCGTTTAAATTGAATTTTTTTATTAAAGGATACCAACAAGTTTTTTGAACATAATACAAAAAAGGAAAAAATATATTCAGACTTTTTCAATTTTGAAGTAGTTTGTAAATAGTTACTAACAATTATGAAGTTTTTCTGTTAAATTCTCAAATTTAATAATTTGTTAAAATAGATCATCTCTTTCAATTTATGTCAAAATTCTAATGACAAACTCAAATTAATAATTTTAAAATTTTTTTATTTCTTTATTTTTATTTAAACAAATTTTAATAAAACTAAAGGAAAAAAATTCACTTTCATAAACAGATTAAAATTTCAAATCCCAACTCTATCAATAAAACAAATCTAAATACATTTCTTAGAGTTTTTTTTTATAGCTTTATTAAAATTTGCTAAAATAAATATGAAAATAGAAAATAATTTTAAAATTATTAATTTACAGTTAAAATTTTAACAAAAATTAAATGAAATAATCTATTTCAATAAATCATTAAATTTATAAATCTAATAAAGATATTTTATAATTAAAGTGACTATTTATAAATCATTTAGTTTAATAAATTTGTATGCATTCTCAAACAAAAAAAAAGCGGAGTACTTGGTTCTCCTCATGCTGCTGTTCGATTCCTTGGATTTCTCAATTCTTTCCACATGAATTTGCCCTTTTCTTGAATTTTGACATTCCTTAGTTGAACTCACTCATCTGAGCTGTAAGAGCTGCCTGCATTATCGTCAAAGAGATAAATTTTATATTGGGGATTGTTTCAATTTCAATTTGCTGAGCATGTGAACAAGTAATATAATCCGCATACAATTGTATTTGATTAGATAGAATCATAGGTTTCTTGTTTTGGCACTTGTATTTTTGAAAAAGGAAGATAAATAGCGACTGGCTTGCGGGGAATTGAGTAGATCAAGTTATTTGTATACATGTAGAAGTTGTAATTAGTAAAGTTGTGCCAATCAAAGAAACTTAGTATTCCTGTGTTATTCCTTTAAAAGATAAGATGGCAATGTGGAATTTTGTAAAAGGGTGTCTCTTTACCACTAAATTTGTTATGCGTAAATTTTGTTTTTGGTTTCTGTTTGATGTCTTTTTTCACTGTTGCTTAAAGGGAGTTGCTATTTCAGATATGCAGAGAGACTGGGCAGCCTTATTTCACAGTTGCTTCTCTTTTTTGCTTGGTTTCATGCAGTTTTGTACTATTCCTATGGACACAGCTAAGGTCAGGCTTCAACTCCAAAAGAAGGCAGCGGTTGGTGATGGACCTAAATACAGAGGCTTGCTGGGAACGGTTAAGACTATTGCTAGAGAAGAGGGTATATCTGCTTTGTGGAAAGGCATTGTTCCTGGTTTGCATCGCCAATGTTTATATGGGGGCTTAAGAATTGGGTTATATGATCCTGTGAGTATAAATATCTTCCTTTCGTGAATAAGACTACGTCGATCCAGGAACATATGTTTGCACATATAAACTGCACAATGGACAGGTCAAAACATTTCTTGTTGGTAGTGCATTTGTTGGAGAGGTTCCTTTATACCATATGATACTCGCTGCTCTGTTGACTGGTGAGTACTTCTGAACAGATCTCTTACTTTAGATTGCATAACATTCATTGACTTCGACCTTTGTGTGGAGGCAAGCATCCTCCTTTCTTTCAATGGGGAAAAAACCATTCTATATTTTTAAAAGAAAAATACAGCTTCTGGTCATTTAAGACTTTTTGTACAAAAGACAAATATAATTAAATCTCTTTTGACTTTCCATTATCATCTGTAAACAACTGCTTTCATTCTGGAGAAGGGAGATGAGAGAGACATTTAAATTCAAAAGAGAATTGATTGGATTTGTCTTTTTAACAGAAAGACTTAAGTACCCACAAGCTGTATTTTCCTTTTAAATAAAGAGAGTGATTCCTTGTCCAATTGAAAGTGTGGAGAATGCCTCCACACAATGGAGAGGAGCTTAGCATTCCCCATATATATATGTCTGTGTTCTATTGCATTGTATGTTATGGTCACTGTTTTGAACTTGGGATAGGTGCTTTGGCGATCACGGTTGCTAATCCAACTGACCTAGTCAAAGTTAGGCTTCAAGCTGAAGGGCAATTGCCATCTGGGGTTCCTAGGCGTTATTCTGGTGCCATGGATGCTTATTCTACTATAGCGAGACAAGTGAGACTTTCTTCTGATGAATTTTGGTTTTGTTCCTTTTTGTATTTTGAAAATATACTAATTCTGTATATTCTTATTTTGTTGTTATACTAGGAAGGATTAGGGGCCTTGTGGACTGGGCTTGGGCCCAATGTTGCACGGAATGCAATTATAAATGCTGCCGAACTAGCTAGTTATGATCAAGTGAAACGGGTAATCACAATATAGGGTATTCTAAATTGACTTTCTGCTATAATTCAAAGTTATTTCTTTATATAGAATGTTAATCGCAATGCTGCTCTGATTCTTTATACTTATGCAGACGATTTTGAAAATTCCAGGGTTCATGGACAATGTCTTTACTCACCTCCTAGCTGGCTTAGGTGCAGGTCTTTTTGCTGTCTTTATTGGTTCTCCCGTTGATGTGGTACGTGCTTCCCCAGAAACTCCCCCCTTTCCCAAATATTTGTCTGTACTTGCATTTTAAGTCTGTAAGATGAATATAGCGATGACAGTCCTGTTTATAACAAAGAGACAGAAAGAGAAGGAAAGGCAATTCAAAATGGTACCTTTTTCTTTCATTTTCTTTTCTACTTTTGGTATTTTCCTTGTACACTACACGAGTCTACTTTTGGTATTTTCCCAGAGTACAAGTGCTGTGAAACTTACTATGATTCCAAAACACTACACGAGAATATCTGAATGGAATTTATGTGATTAACGATGCATCATAAGCTGTGAGATCTTGCAAAGCTAAATCTAATATGTCAGTGCTGGATTTTGCCAAAAAAAAAAAGAAGGATGAATCCAAACACTATATTTATAACGAAAATTTACTTTTCAATAATTTTGACCATGTTCTCCAACAAGCATGTTTGTGAAGTTATTAGCATCTATTTTAGAACTATTGCAAGATTTGTTATCTGTACATGGAAATGCGTTATTGAACAATTTTGGTGAAATTCTTCTTCTTGTATGAAGCAAGCAACACTATCCAATTTTTTAAAGTGAGATTATTTATCGCTGCCTATAATGTTCCAGGTAAAATCTAGGATGATGGGGGATTCAACCTACAAAAGCACGATTGACTGCTTTCTCAAGACTTTGTTTAATGAGGTTTGTGAAATTCTTCCTTATTTGATTATGTCATTGTTGTAATCACACTTTCAAATCTTGAAACCAGTGGAAGTTGCAAGAATTATTATAATAGTAAGCACTTTTTTTTGGTTGTTATTGTAGTTTTTATTATAAATTTTTATTTTGGTTGTTCTCATCTGATTGATTTATAAATGTGTTTGTGTGGCAAAGATCTCAATTATAAGAGATGACTGGAGACAGGAATGAGCATCAAAGAAATAAGTTAGCAATTTCTAGGTCTTATATGTGGTGAAGTCCTCTACAAATTATATATAAGTGGTTTCTAGGACCTATTAATAAGCTAGCAATTGAAGCTGCTAGGATAGTTGATACGTATTCTGATGTGTATCTTAGTAATTTTAGTGATACTTTATCAAATTTCATGGTTGATGGTCAGGGTCTATATTGGGCTTGGGTTAAATGGTATTTGGGGCTTGTTGGGTACTTGGGTCTTATTATGTCTAGGTCGTCATACTTATGGGTTTAGCTATAGTAGACAGTCTTATTAATCCTTATAGGATTAGAATCAGAATCCAAATCCTTTTAGGTCCTTATAAAATAAGTTTTCAGGAGTCAGTTTATACGAATGTAATGCTTGCTCAGAATAATATAGTAAGCATATTTTTAAAATGAATTTCAGAGTTTTTCCTTTAAATCATGTGATGCTATTCCTTCTAAACCAACGTGTGAAATGTGAAGCCAAGGCATTTTCCACTTTCGTTTTACCTGAATCTGTTCTGGAACCCATTAAACTACCAAACCTAGTTTCGTAGGTTCTGTTCCCAGCTCTCAGTGATCACATTTGGCCCTTAACAATCATTCTATTGCTTCCAAACCACCATTGCAATAACTGCCCATTCATAAAAACTTGAATTTCCTAGTTTCCTGGTCTTAATCCATCTTAAAATCCTAAGCCTTGCCTTATAAATCTTAGTTTCTCTGCTTTACTATGGCAGTTTTGGTGTCAAACTCTTTCCATTCATCCATCCTATGTCAGGAGGTGAATTTGCTGCACAACATTTGAATCAAAAGGAGTAAAAAAATGGTGCAACTGCAACAAGCCAACAACTTTGATTTATTCTAAATTGTAAATATTTGGACTAATATAATGTCATTGATTTGTCATCTACACTTTAAATCATGTAGTGTTAGTGAAACAAAGGTAAATTTTTGGATACCGACTTCTACTCTCTAAATATAATACTGGTCTTAGAAGTTTCAGTTATTCTTTAAAATACTCAAAGACTGTTAATCTAAAGTGTGAGGATAAAACATATTTGGTTAGGGCCTTGAAAATGATTAAACAAAGCATTTTGGGGACGAACATGGGAAATTGATATCCACACACATCTGCTCATGGCTTTTGCATAATGAAATTAAAATCAGAATAACAATTTGAGAAATGGGATCATTCTACTCAAAATCATTGCAATCTCTTTATTTTTTTCTCTCTTTTGTTAAGTTTGACAATACTTGTATGTTCACCATAATTTACCTTGTCACGAATAATAATAATGTTATTAATATGTGAATTACTATATAAATTTTCTTTCTTAATGACACCTATATGCTTATTTACTTTCCTTTTCAATGAACAGTGCCTATTGGTGATACCATGAAATTTAATTCCCGTGTCCTGTTCTTTCTCTATGTTGTTCCATTAACTAGTGGAAATCTCAGTTACATTGGGGAGGGATGGCAGGGGGGTTTTCGGTTTCTTTACCCCTTTTCTTTATTATTTGTCTGAACATTGGACGAGGGAGAGAGGGGGTGGATTTCAGTGCTCCATGAGCTAAATAAAAATCACCCAAAAGAAGAGGAGGACATTTGTTCAATATCCCATTTACTCACCTTTGCTAATAGCCTGTAAGAAGCCAGCTTTCTAATGCTTAATTAAAGAGGCTATTGGGCAGTACTGAATAATCAAACAATGAAAATAAATTTCCATACTTGCTACTACCTTTATTGCTCTGTTCTCTTTCTCTGAACAACATGAAAATATTTTCATAGTTGGTGCTAGCTTGTTGCTTTGACAAAAAAATTCGCATGAGGGTTTGTATAAAGCTTATCTTCTCCACCGGACAACTTGAATTCATGGCACAAATTATCGCAGGGATTTTTGGCCTTCTATAAAGGTTTCCTTCCAAATTTTGGTCGAGTAGGAGCCTGGAACGTGGTTATGTTTCTTACCCTTGAACAAGTAAGATATACATATTAATTTGGGAATGCTGATAGTATTACGTTATGTAATTGAGATATCGTATTACACCCCAACAACATAAAATTGTTTTTGACTATATGATTCTGCTTGTCAGTCTTGAAAGTGCTCAATATTTAATCCATGTGACAGGCCAAGAGAATTTTTAGAGGACAAGCGTAGTCACTCTTCATGATTCTGAGATTCACCAAGCAGAAATATAATGTTCTTTCTCGGATGAATACTACCAAATGGTCAACAAATTTGTTCTTAGTGAAGGGTAGATTTTCAATACTTGTTTCCCACTTGTACCACGTGGTTGTCGTGGTTCATATATTCTTAGCCAATGAATAGACCGTCAAATTACATTTACTTGAATATCCAGTGTATCCTTAAATCATTTTCTGGGAAAGAAGCTACTTATTTCCCGATTCTTTGAATAGACTAATGAAATGAAGCATGTATGAAGACCAGTACTTATTTAGCGTTAATAAAATATTCCTCTATTCGTCAAATATAGTTGTCACGGGGTAAATTGCCAACAAAAAATGGTTTATAGATTATTTGTTAGCTAAAACACTGCGTAAGCCATTGATAACGAGGATGAGGCTTGTTGTCTCTGTGTGAGATCCAAGTACCTTTGGGTTCAGGGAATCTAATAATTCTCTCCTCTTGTTTGTAATTCAAAATTCCAAGGAAAAATTATGAGCTTGCCATCATAGATTTGAGAATGAACTGCATCATAATCACTTCAAGCTTAGAATAAAAATCATCGGCTATGATAGCTCATGTTCAAGCTGAATTCACCTCAAAAACAATAACCTAGCCTAAGGGTTTCATATTACATTATCAGTAGCACGATAATCCTACTTGGCAAATATTGGATCACTCTCATTGGTTCTTTTCAAACATAACTCCAACCTCATGTTCTGGCTATCAAATAAACTCTAGCCTTTATAACAGACCCATTCCCAAGCTTAAATCCAGGGCTAACTGGGAACCCTACAACCTGACCAGCTGGTACCCGCCCACCTGAAAATTTCACTACACTGTCCATATACTGCGGATGGAACTCAGCTCCACGACTTGCCTCAAACTGACTTGGTGCAGGGTTGAGTGAGAATGCCAGCAAATGAAGCAGCCACACTGTCTTGGCCACCCCCAAGAATTCATTGTAGAACTCACTCCTGGGATGGTTTCCTGCTGAGACTTGATTGTGCTGCTCCAAATTACCAAACAAGGACTCCTCCATCTTGGGATGGACAATGGCAAGGTACTTCTTGGAGCAGAATTTGCCGAAGTGACATGTTGGTAAGATTCCAAGGAGCTCGGTAGGATCCATGGACTTCATGTCCCTGTATTGGGTGAAGCAGTCACGGCGAAATTGGTCAGGGTTGAGGAGGGAGGAGAGGCTGCCATCCATGTAGAAAGTCTCGTGGTCGAATGCTTGGAAGATTTTCCGGGAGATATAGGATTCAAGGGCATACTTGGCATGGTGAGCCGAGACAATGGAGGTGGTTGAAATATGGTATTTGTCAGTGGTGGCAGTAGCTGCTTCAATGGAACGAACAGCAGCTGTAATGTCCCAATGTGCACTGTGCATGAGAGAGAGGAGCAGAGATGTGAAGGACTTTGATGCTTCTCTTACTTGCATCATTGCTGCTTCAAAGAGTTCTGGGGATGGAGCTGCTGCAATTGCTGCAGAGAAAATTATACAAAAAGACACAGATTTCAATTTTCAAGCAGCAATTTCAACGTGGGTAGTTGTTGAGAATAAGACACTCTATTTCCATCCTCTTTTTCACTTTGAAAAAGATACTTCAAAACAACAAAAGAACAAAAGAAAATTCACTTTCATGAATTTTCTGAATTTTCTGGCTATCCAAACTAAATGTTTTCAATTTTTCGTCAAAAGCTCTACTAAAAGATGAGGGGCTACCTTGAATTTGTAGCTTTCTCTTTGACTGAGACCTCCCAGCCTTCTTTTCCCCACTATTACTTGAGAGGGTAACAGCACTCTCAAGCTTCTCTTTAAGATTCTGAACCTCCAAATCCTTGACCTTCACTTCCTTCTTCAGCTCTTCCACCACCGCCTCGTACGGCGCCACCAGCTCTCTCAACGACGCCACCCCGCCTGCATTCCCTCCTCTCCTCCGACCTCTCCTTCTGCCGTTACCGTCAACACTCCTCCGGAACCGTTCCCTCAACACCCCAAGCTTCCTCAGCTCCGCAACCACCGCCACATCAGCCACCCTCATCTTCTCCGGGTCCCACGGGCAATGTGCTTGCTGCAAGCTCACATACGCTCTCTTCATAGCCGACACCGCATCAAACAACTCCTCCACAAACGCCTCCATCTGCTTCACCTTCTTCCCCTCCCCAGAAGCCTTGAAACCCACAAATTTTCCTTGATCGTAATTGTCATTCTCGTCCTCATCCTCTTTATCTTCGTCGTCTTCATCCTTGTTTCCTTCTGATTCGCTCCGGTACTGCTCCTCCTTGTCTCCGGCAGACTCGCCGTCGTCGTACCTGCCGTTGGCGAGCGGGTGCAGCAGGCAAGAGGCGGTGACCCTTTGGATCAGATCCGAGAAATTCGACACCTTTCTCGTCATTGGTCTATGGGTGCTCAAGCTGTGAGAGAGAGAGGGACAAAGAGAAACAGAGAGAACGGAAGAAGCTCAGAAATGGTAGCAGCTGAGTGGGGCCACTGACTCGCTCAGTGAGTTAACAATGCTAAACAATTGAACAATGTATACTCCAAACACGTGCTATGTCTGGAACTGGGTGTCTCTCTGAACCCGTGTCAGAGCAGTCACGAGGGTGCGCAGGATAAGAAAACGCCACCCCTGATTAAGATGGAGAACCCCATCATTTATAAGAACATTGGAACCCAGAGTGGGTAAGAAAAATGCTAATCCAACGTTTGGGTTAGCTGACAACAGCGACCACAATTTTAAAGAAAGAAAAGAGAGAGAGATTCTCGCCAAAGAGAGAGAGAGAGAGAGAGAGAAAGATGCTTGACCTGCCTGACCAATGTGGCTGCGGGCGGGGGTTGAAGGTGGCTGTGGGCGGCGGTAGAAGTTGGCTACGGTTGTGACTGGAAGGTGGTTGTTTTACTCCACACTCCAGAGTGTGTGGTAGTACTGTGCGGATGGATGGAATGGAAAAGCTGGAACTGTTGGGTTGGCAGTGCTGTTACTCGCTGGTCAGTGCATGTGGAGGGGAAATTTGTATCTATGTTTTTCTTAAAAATACTGATATCCATTATTTAATAAATATTTGGTAATTGTTAATTTTATTTTTAAAATTTTAATATTTATTATGTAAAATAATAATTAATAAATTATTTAAACTGTTAATATCAAAAAATTAAGATACCGTAATAACTATAGTTTTCCTTTCTTATCAATAACGTTGGTGCGAGTGGTAAATAAATGTGTGTTGAAAAGATGATTGATAGCCGTAGGAGAAATTATTGCATATAAGCATTATTTAAAATTATATTTTATTTATTTATATTTTAATACTTTAATGTTAAATAATTATAAAATATATTTATCAAAAAACATTAATTATATTTATTAAAATAAAATAATTAATTTTATTTTAATAAATATATTTTATAATTATTTAATGTTGAGATATTTAAATGTAAATAAATAAAATATAATTTTATATATAGAAGTATGCAATAATTTTTTTAAAGGAGAATGAGAGGTATATGTGTTCAATGTTTACATTAGAATTTAAGGGGAGGGGGAGGAGTGGGTAAAATAGAATTTCTAGATTTTTAGTCGACTCTATTGGGGACACGGACAGTCACGTGGGGGACCTTCCGGGGTTATTTTCATCTTGCACAGTTTTTTATTTTATATTGGGAAGGTTTCCCCTTTTCAAAGGAGCTGGCAGTGGCAGCTGGGGACACATTTTAAAAGAAGAGCTAAAGCAATTTTCCTTTTCCTTTTTCAAGTCATTTTCCAATTTATAAGTGCTCCATGATGAGAGCTGTCCTTTCTTACAGTGTATATAAACGAAACACATCAATTCCATAGCCATTTCACATCGAACTTTTTATAGAATTTTTGAAATATTGTGGCATAGTTTGAGTTTTTCTTTTTTCTTTTTTTTCTTTTTAAGTTTTATGTATAAATAGTTCGAATATTGGGTGGTGAATACCTGTTATTGATTACTAACAATGTCCCACTTTTTATTAAATGTGTTTCGAAAATTTTAAATAAAATAAGATGAGAATAACAGAACTATATTTTTTCTTTGACATATGATATGCCACAAATAATGGTTATAAATTTGGTACAAGATACGAATAGCTAAAGAATGTTAATATATTTGTTTATTGTCATCCGAGTGATTCTATCCTATAATATAAGAATAAAAAATTTTGAAATTAATTTTTTGTAATTAATTTTTTGACTTTTTATTAATTAGTTCTTCTGTAATCTAATTCAAATAAGCATTAGGTCAACAAGAGCAGCAGAAAATGATCCATCCAAACAAGCACTGTTAACTGCCCCCAGGCAGTAAACAACAATTGAAAGTGAGAAAAATTGCTGATGCTTTCTGATTCCAATAACAATGGTAGTCTAATACTCTAATCATACAATCAATGGCCAAACCCTAACTAAAGACTTCGTCCTTCCCAGAGGTAGCACACTGGTGAATGGAACATATATTGAAACAGCTTATTACATTTTGTGAGAAAGTAAAGGATTTAATGCAGTGCCATTCACGAAATAGACACCTTCTATTTAAGGACATTTCGCACCCATTTACTAATTATCACCGACCTAAAGACTAGAGTATGCATGGGTGACCTTTAAAGAAAGTAAATGCAATTTGAATTGTGTTTTGGTCTAGAAACCCTAAGGGATACTTGTAAAAATTAATCTGACACTCAGGTTAAAAGAATACTTATAAGATTATAGTGAAAATGAATTGAATTATACATAAGGAATTACCTTATATAAGCAAGGTAATTTAGTTGTTTTACGAGAAGTTATCTTTAAAAAATCATGATAAGCTTTCAATTTGAACTTATTTCGTAATGAGATAGGTTTATCGTAATCTTTTAGAACTTTTATCTAATATCATTAAGATAGTTATTAGGGTCACGTATCAAACAAATTGCTTATGCAAACCCATAGCACCTAAATAAAAAAGTTTAGGCAAAAAAAAATCAAGAAAATTCGTACACTGTCTTGGGTTATACCATTTCCTCCACCAGTCTGATATCTGATTTTCTGCAAAACTGAAGTAAGAAAAATTATCATAATCTTTTAGAACTTTTATCTAATATCATTGAGATAGTTATTAGGGTCACGTATCAAACAAATTGCTTATGCAAACCCATAGCACCTAAATAAAAATGTTTAGGCAAATAAAAATCAAGAAAATTCGTACACTGTCTTGGGTTATACCATTTCCTCCACCAGTCTGATCTCTGATTTTCTTCAAAACTGAAGTCAGAAAAAAAATCAAAATGAACAGAACATTTAGCCAGTCATCAAATAAACTGAGGCTATACCAACAAATTAGTTAATCTAGGTACTAAACTCAACCACCCAAGCCTAAGCCAGCCACTGCATTGATATATATTTCAAACCCTAACCTAAAAAGCTCTATATATTTAGAAACTTAATATTGCAGATGTTTTCAGTTGTGCCATCCTTTTCTTTTGACTTGTTGGGCGAGGTTATAAAACAAGGCAATTCCTTTAGATGCTTATATAGTGCAAGAAACAAAAAATGGCTTATCTGGGATAATAATTCCGATTCTGAAGCTAGTAAAGCCCTTGTTCTCCCAAAATAACAAGTCAATGACTTTAATATTATATGCGTAATTAATATTTGATATAAATATATGTATATAAAATTTTATTCAGTTCATATGTCCATTTGACTTCCAAAACTTGAACAACATTATGCAGATAAATTCAGCCGATAGTTTAGTTTGACAGTTCGAACACTCCTACAAAATATACATAATATATGAGAAAACTCCAGCAAAATTGAGTAACACTGACTTCGTCCCAAGAATACATTCAATTAATGTGAGATCTACTTGAATTTAGCATAATTTCTTTTTTTTTTTTGGTAATGACTTTAGCATAATTTCATCTCTAGTGTATCATATAAAAGTTTAATTTTTGGCCAAATCTTGTTTGAATGCAAAGAGAATAAGGCTAATTAAACAATTTCTCTTCCTTTATTTGGATGTTTTAAAATTTTTAAAATTCTTTAAATTGGAAGAACTTTAAAATATTTATAAAAATTATTAAGGGAGAGTTTTGGAGAATTTTAAAAATCTTTATTTCCTTCCCTTTTTTTTAAAAATTTTTTTAAATAAAGGAAAGTTTTATGATAAACTTCTTCCTTCTTTCATTTTTTTTCTTTAATTATCCATTCAAACATAACATAAAGAAAATATAAGTGCGTTAAGATACATTCAATAATATTATTTTCTTTTTTATTTTTTTATTGTTTTCTTTTTAAAAAAATCATGAAAGATGTGTTCAGTTATTGAGATGACACTATTTACCTCAAGCTGACTTGTCCTGACCCAATCCGAATTTGAGCATGGCCATGTTTGTCTGAATTCATAATCTAATAGGGTCAAGATCGAACTCAATACTCTAATCCAATCAAATTCTCAGGGATTGGCTTATATCAAACAAGAACATGAGCACCCCTAACTCAAATTACCGTACCTATGGAAGGATATATCTTATATCAGTGTTGATGACTAAATGTTCGAAATTCTAGGGTAAATCTTGGCATTGAGCAACAAACATATGATAGATTGTCGGTCCAAATACTGCTTATTTTGCCAAAAATTGCTCATAAAAGTTTTTTTAAAATTTTTTTTACCAAAATATCTTGTTGAAGAAAGTCTTCCCAAGTACCTTATTTAAAATTTAAATCCCGATCCTCTATCTGAGAATTAGGTTTGCTTTCCATCAATCCCGACATAGTGTTCAACTATTCAATTACACATCCTCGTAACTTAAAATTACGAGGTTTTTTATGGTCACTTAAACAATTAGGTCTACGGAAATTGGCAGTGGCCCCCCCAAGCACAGCCACCTAAGAAGACCAAACGGATAAGATTTCATAGAAATTTCGCAGCAAAAAGGTCCCTCTGAGTGATATTTTCAGGCCCCATGTTTCCATACGCAGTAAATGTCCGCACCAAAATATCTGCCACACCTAACGACTCTTCTTTCAAATACACATACTCAAGCCCCATTTCTACGAATAGGTCTTAACATTGCACAAGATAGCTGAGGAAGGGTACCGAGAGGAAGAAGCCACAGAAAAATGGAGTGCTGCAGAAGGCCAAACAGGAGCGACATCCATCTGTCCGTGGAGGAAGAGGCCACAACAGAGGCTGAGACCAGACAGTACTTTGATGGATTGGCACCGAGGCGCCATACAAAGCCTCAGCGCAGTGAGTATTCGACTCAGTATGTGGATGCTCTCAACAACAACGACAACGACAACGGCTACCACGACTCCATACCAGAAATGGTTGAATTGCAACGCCTCGAGAATGACCCTCGAGAGAAGGTTAGCTCCAAAGTCTTTTATCTCTCAAGAATTTCAAGTTTGTGAAGGGAAAAAAAAAATATCATATATGCGTTTGCCGGGAGTCGAACACGGGTTTATTCTTGGAAGGCAATTATCCTGACCATTGGACTACAAACGCTTTGTGTTTCGTCTGTATCTATTTTTCAGTCAGTTTCTTATGACTACTTCTGTTTTTGAAGACTAGAGATCTGATCTATTTGGGTTATGCTAAGTATTTTTTTTTTTCTTGTAACTTTAATATGGGTGTTTATATGTAAACCAAATCTTAGTACATGCTTAAAATTTAATAAAATTTAGTTTTGATTCCCTTGTGTCTCTATTAAAAGAATTTGATACAGTTGTTCAGAAGTTTAACTCAGGTCACGTTAAATCTTTTTAAATTTTGGAATTAAAATCTTACTCACACCACTTTGTGAGAATCTTTTCTTTTCTTTTTATTTTTTTGGTGTAGACTGGGAGAATCTTTTCTAATAATGTGATCGGATAATATTATAAAAAAGCATTACACTTGCTAATTTGTTTTCATTATTTTGGTTTTTCAATAATGGTAATCAGAAATTGGTTTACAACGGAGACCAAGCGACAGAAGAATTCGTGGAAACAGAGTATTACAAAGATCTCAATAGCGTTGACAAACACCACCACACGGTATTCAGTTCAATCCTACTTGCATTCTTCTCAAAATATTCGTAGTGTCTCACACATATATGTATACATTATTAAATTTTTTTTTCTTGTTTCTGTCAATTTGATTGTAAAATATGAAACCCATTTTGCCTTTAAATGGAGTGAGACTTTATACTCAATGCCAGCCATCTCTAACTGATCACCTAGATTTGTGTTCATCATTTACAAATGGCCTTAGATATTGCTTGAATATGTGTGCTTCACCCACAGACAGGAACAGGGTTCATCAAAGTAGAGAAAAGTGGCAAGTGCTTCCACATAGAGCCAGACAATGCCACCGGCTGCCACCATTCTTGCAAGGGCAACCCAGCAACCAATGACTGGATTCCAGCTACTTCAAACGAGGTAGTGTATGCCACAGTACCTTGCTCTGTTGCTGAAATCAGAGTGTGTCATCTTTGTGTTGTCTGAAAATTTTGCTCTCTTTTGAATCTTTCTCAGTTGGGTTTCAATTCAGACAAACCTAACAGGAGTGACAACTGAAAATGGAGGAATGGCTGCTGTTTGTCTCAAATGAAGAGAATAATGGCTCAGCTTCGTTTCAGATTGTGGGGATTCCAAGTAGTCTTTAAAGTTGCAAACCATATAATTTAAATAAAAAAAGAAAAATTGTGATTTGGGTTCAAGTTTATTGTGTTTGAATATGGTACTGGTTTGCATTTCATCTTGTATCCTTCATGTCCTAGGTTCCTGGAAATATTTGTAATCTCATGGAAGTTTTCTTATGAGCAAATAAATATTTTGGTCCATGAAAGATTGATGCGTTGAGGGTGTGAATACTTTGCTCAACTCATGCATCCTTTCTATGAAATAAGTTAGCATTCGGTACGTTGCCAGCAGTATATACCTGTTTGGACTCCATTGAAACACCATCATAATCTTCCACTTGTACGACTTATATTTGCATATAATAGCCTTGCAGAAATTAATTTAAATATTTTGAGGTTTAGTCTAGTTGCCAAGCAATTAAACAAACAAATTCTATTAAGCAGAAAACAGACTTTGGAAAAAAAATGTTGACAACTTCTCAAGTTTGAAACTCTTTCTTCAGACAGCTACAACCATCATATCCTGTTGCAAGACTGCTTTACTGATTGAAAGTAAATCCTTAAAAGCATTCTGTCAATACTGTTGATTAGACATTACTAAGAAAAAATATGATTTCAATCAATACCAGAGCATACTGCCATAAATGAATTAGATATATAGCTAGAGTAACTTAATAAAATAAATATTTATTTTAATCTTTAAAATTAAAAATAATATTAATTTAATTATTTAAAAATAATTTATATTAATTTAATTTTTAAATAATAAAAAATAATATTAATTTAGTTGTATGAAGAAATTTAATATTATTTTAATTTTTTAATTATATTAAAAGGTATTAAATTAATTTTTTAATTATACAAAGTTATATTAATTTAATTTTTTAATTAAATGTTTCATTAATTATATTCTCATGATTATCATATATTTTGATGTTACTGTCTAACATTGATGAATTAAAATGATATTAATTTTTTAAAAAATAAATTAATATCATATATATCTTTAAAAATTAAAATAAATATTTATTCTTTTAAAAAAATTAAAAAATCAAAGCATTTATCCACTAAATTACAATGTCAGAGATTAAAGCATAGCAAAATAAAATTTTTTCTTTTAATTCGGAAAGTGTGTATTAAAGGTAATGGACAGAAAACTAAATCTCTAGAAGAAACTGTATCCAATACAGACCTAATGAATAAGAGAAAACTGGTCTCCAGTTAAGGTAAAATGAACGCTTGAAGGGTCCAAAACAAGGTAATCTATTGGAGATGGTTGGCTTTGAATGTAAAGTCTCACTCCATTTAAAGGCAAAATGGGTTTTATATTTTGCAGTCAAATTGAAAAAAATAAAAAAAGTATATATATTGCATACATGTATTTGTGAGACAGTACAAATATTTTGATATTAATTCAAGAATCTAAAGAGTAACAATGTATTTGTTTTGGATTTATTTTAACGTCAATGAGCATTGTAGAAAAAAAACTAAAGAACTTTTTTTTTTTGAAAAAAAAAACGCACTTTCAAATGCATAGAAAAATATGCAAATGAACATTTGTGTTTAAAAACCAAACATGTTGTAAGATGTCCTCATTAGACTATCAATCTCCCAGTACCACTTGCAGTATTCAAATCCCGAGTCTCACTCTGATATCAATTATTAGTTTTAAAACAGATAATAATATAGAAAAAACTATTATTTCTTTAATTGACTGCATACTTTTACTTATGAAAGACCATAATATGATATTTTGAAAACAATTTTCTAACTACTCACCTAATTAGCGATGGCAGTGGAATGAGTAAAAGCGTACTTTTATACAATTTAATCCTCTTATGTACTCTTTAAAATATAAGAAAACTTCGTCCCTACTTATTCCGCGAGTTTTGAAAATCAAAACCTGAATTTGTTCTTATGAAAATATTTAAAACTTATACTTTACTCGTCTCGCTTCGCCTATATTTTTGAATATTTTACTTAAATATATACAATAATTAATCAAAATTTTAAAAATTAATTATTATTTCATATAAATTGTAAAACATATTTAAAAAAGTATACTTCCACTACTTTTATTGTTAATTTAAACAAGTAAATTAATACAACAATATCTAAATTATAACATGTTTAAAATAAAGTTTAAGTATATATAAATATAAGGTGCGGGACAGGACAAGTTAGATTGTTATCAACTTGCACCCGTCCTGTCCCATAAGAATATACAATCTTAACTTACCGTGCTCCTAAACCTCGTAAGACGACTAAAAAACCCATCCTATACGAAGTTGGGGGGATTGAATACTCGCAAAACAGGTTTATTTTGCCATCCTCACACCTGATTAAGATTATCCAAAACAAGTTTGGTCACACATTTGTTTAAAGTAGTTGAGATTTACAACATTAAACATATCTAAATAAAGAAAAATAATCATACCAAAATAAAATAAAATAAAATAAAATGACATAGAGATGCGAGAATCAAGTTTTGTCATCCCATTTCAACAAACAGCAAGGGTACACTACATATTGGATAAAACCAACTTTTTGTTGCTTTGCACACCGATCAAAACATAATTAATACGCAATCGTCTCAAACAAGTGAACTCACTACAGCAGACATCAAACACATTCCATGCTTGAAGGTACTGGATTTGTCTCTCCTTAGTTGGATTTCAATAAATGGACTGCAAAGCAAAATTTTCCATAATTAGAGCAGAATGCATAATTAAAAAGAGCAAGAAGTAAAAGTTCAATCAACAACAATACTCGTTTAGATTTAACAACCCATATAAATATAATGTCAAAACATTTGACTTAAAGAGTTCTCAGTTCTTGATCACTGATATTAATAAATAAATAATAATGTTAAACAATGATCATGTTTACATTTCAAAGATATTATTGTCTACCTTCTTTAGAGTTTTACATTAAAACTTCGAAACATAATTGGTTTTTCCGCATATTTTGGTAAATTAAACCACCTGGTCTCCATGTATAAGCATATTTGAAGATCTTCAATTAGTGTGCTGAATTCAAAATTTATTTTAAGGGTAATTATACTTATCTCCCTTTAGATTAAAACTTATTATAATAATACTCTTTTTTGTTTGAGAAATATACATTTAACTCTCGTATAATATGTATAGTTTCTATACTATTATCTCTTATAAATGCAAAATAAGAGAGAGGTAATGGTATATGGTTAGGTAGAAATTGTACATATTATAAAAGAAGAATTAGGGTGTAAGTACAATATATAAACTAAAGGATGCATATGTAATTTTTTAGACAAGAAAGATGCCATTTATAATAAGTATTAGGTCAGTATAATTATACCTTTTTATTTTATATTCGATTATATGCTATACAACTACAATGTACACTAATTATGAACTCTAGTTTATAAAATCCTCCTTCAAAAAATAGAAAAGAAGAAGAAGAAAGAAAGAATTACCCTTTGGAAGATCTGCAGGTTAGAAAATTTTTCTCAACTTTCTGGAAGAATCACTTGTTTCTTTTGTGTTATCGACCTGCAATGGTTATGAAGTCAAACCAGCAAATTCATGCATGCATACAGTTTTTCTACAAATTTCAACAAATTACATATATATATATATATATATATATATATATATATATATAAAATTACCGATACCACACTATATATAATATGGTAGTAAAAGAACATATTGACGCTGATCTTGTTCATACTTTTAATTACTTATTGAATTTTCAATCAGTTAAAAAAGGTGAACATATAGACACCATGACACCTATGTCAAGATGCAACTCCATCTCTGCACAAAGAAGAGATCAAAGCCAATGGAAAGAATAACAGCTTGCTACATATAAAGGCTACAACCTACAAGCAAATGGATGAAATAAAGGCTCTTTGTTTTTTCTTTTAGTTTATCCATTACACCAAAAAAAAAAAAAATCGATGCCTTTAATATATATTACCTCTCTAAGAGTAATTTTGCCAAATAGTGGCGGAGGACAATTTTCAACCTCCCAGAATGAATTTATTAAATGCTGAATCTCTGGATCTAGTTCCTGTTAGGATATTAAATTAAACAAAAAGAAAATTTAGATATTACATTGACAGTAACTATTATGCATAGAATAGTTTAAATAATATACATGTAGTCATTGTCAATTACATATGTTAAACCATGAATTTTGGAGACGTCGATATATATAAGTTGTTAAAACTTATGTGCTTTGGGGTACGTTGGTTGGTGAATTCATGTTTTATATACATAGGACCACATTGTATCCAACCATCCTTTAATATATATGTAAATGCATGGTGATGTAAAGGAAATAAAGTTATAGCCTTACAATCAAATACAATTTTTTAGTCTTTTTTTTTAATATATAAAAGAGATTTAGGATTTGTTCTGTCAGCTAAAATAAAGATAAAATGACTAAAGTAAAATTTAAATGTAAGATCAAATAATTAATAAAGGAGTTTGCTGTCACTTAACCTATGATTTTTAGACTTTTTTTTTCTCTTTAAACAAGTAAAAATACATATATTATTAGACATAAGATATTGTATGATATACTGTTTAAAGAATGAAAAATATATAATTAATAACATTCATCTTTATAGAATGTTTGGACAAGACAACATGTTACATAATATCTTATTAAAATAATTTTATTTAATTCAAATGATATAACAGATAAAGATTTAATATCTTATCCAAATATTATATAAAAATAAATAATATTAATTATATTATATTATATTATCTATTCCGTACCAAATGAGCCCTAAATTCTATCTGAAATACTCAAGTTGGCGTTACCTCATCATCGTATGCAGCTTTTTCTTTGTTTTCGAGTGCACAGAATAATGGTTCTAATCGATGAACTATCTTGGTGTAACTGATAGGAGTACGTTTTCCCAGTTCGGATGTCAGCAGTTCCGGTTTATTTGTATATGGCGAGAAACCTTCGAACGCATGGTCACTTGCCTGCACAAAAAACAAGAACTAATATAGTCTAATTGACCCAAAGAAGAAAAAAAAAAGAAGAACTGATATATAATCTAGATAAAGTGACACTACAAAAGTTCAAAATTCCAGAATGCAAATTATCTTAGCTCAAGAAATGCTTATTATTACCTGCAACTCCATTGACTGTATTTCCTTACTCCCTTTGCTTGCTGCAACATTCAAGATTAGAGGGGAAAAGATGGAGAAAAAGCAAAAGGGGTAACCATGCTTCCAATATATATAGTTACAATGTAACGTGAGCAGTTATTGTATGTATTGAAAGGACAATAATACACAACATAGACTTGAGTCTCTTCAAAATCAAAAACTGCGACACATAAGTAGTTATTAATTATCGTTCTTGCGCATTCATAATGCTATCCTAAACACTTGGTAAAGACAAAGAAGAGATGGTTTAAAAGAAGAGATTCCAAGGCTTTTAAGAGTGCATGAAGCCGTGAACGTACACGACAAAGAAGGTTTCAGCGACTAGGTACCATATCAATAGTGAAGACAAAACCAAAGTATACTACCTCTTCCAATTTGAAATGCCCTACAATAGCTATAGAGGGGAGCAGCAAGACACTTACTGGAAGAACATTTACTCAGCAACTGCTTGTCTTTTGGCACATTGACTGGGGACTTTCTTGATTGAGAAGCATTCCTTTGGGGCATGGCTTCCCTCTTTTGCTCACCCTGTGAATCAAATCCAAGAAAAGTGAGATTGCAAACATTAATTTGTAAAACCAGCTTGAACTGTGGTCACGATCAGAACCATGGCAAAAACCGCTTTTCCACGAGTGTGACTCTTATGCATCACTTCTTTAAATAAGTCAAGCTCCTCAAGGCTCGTTCCCCACCACTTAAGCAAAATTCCTTCTGGAGGATTTGTTACTGAAACAATCAAACCATATTTCTCAGTCAAGAAATTCTCAATCACCATAACAACCCATAATTCTCGACATGATGCAATAACATTAAAGGGAGGATTTAATGAATAACTGGCGTATTAATTTTTCATTATTATTACTGTTGTTTTTTTTTGGTTAGTATGAAAAATTGTAATTACTAAAGTAAAGATCAAGGACAATTAATATACAAAACACAAACCCACAAGGATGTTGCTCAATAATAAACAAGATGAGCCTAATTAGGACAAGTTTTACTTTTAATGTTTAGGGTTCAAATTCTGCTGAAGAAACCTTTACGCTTGGTAAGAAAAAAAAAATCATGACAACCTTGGAAACTGAGGAATACAGCCGAAACTTTAGGGGCGATTAAAGTGGAGGGGGAATTAAAGAATTAACAGTAAACAGATAATGAAAGGGGAAAAAAATCTCTCTAGGATTATGCCGAACCCCATTTAGTTCTTGTAGCATCAGGTCAATAATTCCTAGTCATTTGTCTCATAATGCTTTGTTCCCCGCTCCCCCCCCCCCAAAAAAAATAAGCTGTTAAATAAACTACGATGCCATAAAATCTTGACCATCAACAATGGAATTTTTTTGTTTTAATAAAAGAAGAAATTAATTAACAGATAGAATGAAAAGTATAATTAGGAGGATATCTATCCTCCAAAGACACAATCATCAGGATAGTACAGATCATGCTGTCATGGGTGCTTTCATTCTGGAAAGCCTTGTAAAAACTTCTTCCACACAATCTAAAAATTCTAACCTCCTCTTTACTCTCAGATTATCTAAAGCATGTCAACAGGAGCTCCTCCAGGGTTTGTGGACAAAACCACTGCTCACTGGAGCTTTGAAAAAAAAAAATCAGGACGACAGAAGAATAACTGAATATCATACTCACTTATTATAGCACATAGGGACCCAAATTAGGAACAAAAGCCTGATTATGCCTCTGAACATGTGCAATCCAACACAAGCATTAACTAGTCTATTGAGTACCTACTACGTGTACAGACCAAACAAAAGTCTTGATGGAACTAGAGGGGCTCCATATTGAAAATAGCAAACCAAAGGGCATGTGCCAGATGAATAGTTTTTTTTAATAAATAGCATTGGATACTAAAGCAATGACTTGAAAAAAAAAAAATCAATTCTGTTCAATGTCCATGCTTTGGTGTCCATAAACTACTGCCTATTAAAAGTGAAAAGAATCAAGAAGATTTAAGCAACAAAACAAGGTTGGGGAATTCCTATCACTTATAGTTCAATTCTGAGGAAAGATAAATTCCAAGAAATGCTCAACTCTGACTTCTCATCTGTTTTGTTGAATTCTCACACCGCATTCCTAGGAAAGCAGTGGTTTTTAGACTCTGAGCTGCATAAGCTCAGACCACATTCCATCTAATCTACCACAGTAAAAAACATGAATTCTCATGTTCAGACGAGTCCCTGGCCAAAGAAAAACTCTCGTATTATTCTCCATCCTCTCTTAAACCCAGGAAGAACCGGTGTAGTCCAAGGTGCTTGGACACTTGACTAAAAGCTGAGGCAAGGCACTCTAAAGGCGATACCACAAGTCGCCTGAAGTGAGCCTTGGTCAAGGCAGCACTAAGTGTCTTTTGTTTGTTTTCCTTTAGATGGCAGCATACATAAAAGGGTTCACTCCTAAAAAAAAAAAAAATCTGAGGGCCAGTATACCGGTTCCATCTTACGCATAACTTTTCTATAAGCCTGACAACTGTGATATCAAACAGTCCGAACTTATCAGGAAGCCAAAAATCAAAATCTGATTTCGTAAGAACTATGTTCATATTGTGGCTCCGAATTTTTACACCTAGGAGGGCATTATCCAACAATAGGTTTAGAGTAAATATCGTTCTCTAAAAATTGTGTCGATATTACTTTAGTCCTTTAAAAAATATTGATATTAATTTAATCGTTGAATCATGGAAAGTGACATCAAAATCATCCTTCTATGTACTGATATAGAATAAATTGATATAATTTTTATGATTGAGGGAGTAAATTGATGACTTTTTTTTATGATTAAAAGACTAAATTGATGTTAATTTTTTTAAGAATCAAAATAATTTCACCTTTTTGATTCAAAGACTTAATTGATATCGACATTTTTTAGAGGATCAAAGTAATGTCGATGCAATCTTTGAAAGACCAAATTAAAGGTTTAATCTAGATTTTAATTAGGTCTGACCAAACAAAAAAAGGATTATTCCAGTGCCCATTAAGGCATCGTCAAGTATTCATTAATTACTTATTACACTTTATAAACTTTAAATATTTATTTTGAAAATCAACCATTAATAAATACCTAATAATTCATTAACGGTACCAATGCCTTTAGTTTACCATAGCAATTCCTGACAGAAAATGTACATTTAAACTTTGGTTCTAGCTCAAAGAAATTGTAGGGTCAAATTAACGGCCCTACCTAACAACTCAATATCTTTTTTTTTTTTTTTAATATATCAAGAAGTCATTACCACTACTTGAATGTACAACCTTTTTTATCAAATCGTCTCAGCCACTTGACTCCGTTCAAGAGGCACCTAGCAGATGACAAGCAGATGATACCATGAACAACTAAAAATTGAGTGACAGAAAAGGGATAATTAAGCTAATTACCTTCAACGGGAGCCTTGATATAAGAAACATTAGCCTCCTTCTTCAAAATCTCAGCAGTTTGATGCATGTTTTTTCGGACCAGATAATCATAAATGTAATATTCAAGCCTTCAAACATTGCGACGAGAGCGAGAAAGAACAAAAACAATATTACATGTTGATCGAATAATCAATTGACCCAGAAGAGAAAAGGCAAAAAATTTGTAAACTTGAAGTCGTGGAAGATAAAATTTTTTGAAGAGATCGAGCAATGCACATACAGGGGGCGATGCTCTTCGTCCTCCATTGTTGACCACAGATCACGAGAATCCACCATGGCTGCAGAGAAAAAAACTTGGATGGCAAGAAACAAAGATGAAGGACGAGAAACAGAGAAAATAGGCAAATTGCAATGCAGGAACTCGTAGTTTATGGTGCGAGTGAGAAGCACAAGAGGGTTATAGGAGAAGCAGCTGAGGCACTGCGAATGCTGCTGAGGTTTGGAGAGTTAAGTTTCATGCAATGTAGCCAACGAAGTTTATAGCTGTTAACTGGAACTGCCTTTAAGGTTCGCCACCGGTTTTGCTCAAGTACTATAGTGTTTGTGATAGACTACAGCTCTATCTTTTACGCTATTTACTGTTTGTGATAGACTACAATTATATTTTTCTATGCTATTAATTGATTGTGAGAATTTATTTGTAATGTTTATCAATAATCCTTTTTTTAATGTTAAAATGATTATATATATTAAATTGTCTTGCCAAAATAATCAGATCCAAATTAGGAAAAATTGTTTATCACAGCCGTTTCTTTTTATGCTTAATTATATTTTAATTTGGTATCAATTTTATTTCATTTTTTTACTTAATATTACTATTAAAATAGCACTCTTTATTATAAAATAATTAGATTCAAATTAGGAAAAATTATTTGTAATATATAGTCATTTCCATTTCTTTCGTAAGTACGATCTAATTTGGTGTCAATTTTAATTTTTTTTTTCGAATATTATTATTAAGATAACAGTCTTTATCATATCACAAAAAAAAATTCTTTCTTTAAAAAATTTAAGTTACAAAAATATTAATGAAATAATTAATTTTCACAGCAGAATAAAAATTTTGGTGTAGTTATTCTATTCATTAATGCTCTATTCATGGACGGAAGGAAGAGGCTTATTAGAGCATCCTGGCCTTCCAACCTTGAAAACTTAGTTTAATATGTGTGTAATTTTATATTTGGCATATCAAAAAAATTAAAATTTTACATATAAACCTCAAGTAAAAAAATAGAGATAATTATCTACATTATGATTTTATAGTAATAATGATAATTCTATTTGCTTTGTAAGAATCAATATATTCAAATTCTTGATATATATGAATATTTTTTACGATATATTTAATTTGATTTCGCTGCCAAGAGAATAATGTCACAATAGACAATCACTATCGGATGTAAATATTTATGACTGTTATATATTATTAATTGAAATATTTGAACAGTAAATTCAGTGAACAAGCTAGAAAACTTTTTATATTCAGCACAACTATAAATTATAAATATTTATTTTTATTTTTAAAAATTTTAAAAGTGAATGTATAAATTTAACATTTTTTTATGCTATATACACATATTTTCTGATTTACTTCGTATAAATCATGAATTAGTTTTATTTCACTTGCGAGACTAAACTGCTCTCTCATGGCAGCATTTGCTTTTGCCACTATATATAGTAAGCCTCTATTCAATGACATACCTTAAGCTTTTAGATAGCTTTTGTTATGGACATTAATAGTGGATAATCTTATCATAAAGTGCCAAATAAATTGGGTTAATTGGTTGAGTTTAATTTTTTAGTGTTAACCATGAGAATTTTCATAGGTAACCGTCCTATAGACTTAATCTGGGCTGAGAGTGATAATAGATTTAATTTTGATCTAATATTGATGTAAAATGTTTTACACGATCATTAAATCATGAATTACTAAATCATTAAAAAAAGTATGATATATTTTTATTTTCAGTACAAAAATTTCTTAACCTAACTCAAGAAATTAAAATTTGAGTATGTGATAGAAAAATATTAAACAATCAAAATTATTTTGATAGAATAAGAGTGAAAATGAATTAGACATTATTATTAACTTTTGAATGAATGAGTACATTTCTTACCATTTTATCGTATCTGACACTATCTTTGAATGTAGGTGAATTTTGACCCAATTCTTATCAAATTTTTTCTTTCTTACTATTACTCTATATGATAACACACCTTAATCACATATCACCTTAATCCTTTAGGTGTTTATCTATATGTATGTACTTGTAGGATTTGGCTCCTCACTTTAGCGGGAAAAGTAAATAGTTTTAATAATTAATAAAAAAATTAATAGTTGAGATTATGATAAAATATATGCACATGTATAACAAACTATAAGGTTTTTAAAATTTATTTCCTTAATTTTCTCATCAACGGTTATAACTTCTTATTTTTTCCTCTAAAGTGAACTTTCTCATTTTAGAGGAGTCAAATCCATACTCGTTATTGTATGTATGAAGTGTTCACATATTTCTATGTTTATGTGAGCAGGTCATTAATGTTATCAATAATAAGGACTTAAAATAATACTGGTATGCAATTCAGCTAGCAGAACTAATTATTATATTCACTCAGTGCAGTGACCTTAAATGAAATTGTATATAATAGATAATCTTTTTGCATATCTCTCCTTTGGCTTTCAGGTATATATGTACATATCACACATATTTCAATCTGTATTAGGAACATGTACCTAGAGGGTAGAGCACATGGATTTATAAATCTTCTCTCAAATCCATCAATTACCCAACCCCCAAAAGGAAAAAAAATGGAACTAATAAAATGCATATTATAGGCCACTTGCCCATATGTACTGTAGGAATTAGGAAACTAAACTGCAAGTCTATCAATTAGATAAAAGAAACTTTTGTAGCTTTGCACATTGCTTAGACCACAATGGGAAGTCTTTTCACACAAGTTAAGACATCATACACAATCCAAGGTTGACTGCAAGCAAAAAATTCCATAATTAGAATGCAATGCATATAAAATTCAACAAGTATAAGTTACATGTACAATTTGTGCAGCATATGAAGTGCAATGAGCAACTTGTTAAAGGAGAAAAAGAAGAAGAATAACCTGTTAGAGGATCAGCAGGTTTAGAACACCTTTGCTAATTGCTGGATGAGGATGAATGAGCTTTGTCATTATCAACCTGAGATGCTTGTGAAGTCAAACCAGATATTCATGCGTATCAATGCTTCCTTTAAAGTAACCGACTAATATTTTATGCTACAAAAAGAACATAAACTCTGATTTTATCCTACATTTATTCTCTAACTTCAATCAGTTTGGCAGGATTTGACTGAATATCTTTAATATCTTTATATACTCACAGAGAGACATAAGTAATTGATCTCACGAAGAATTTCAAAGGACACTTGGCACATTATCTTTACTGAATCGTGGCTGGTTGTATGATAGCTATTGTACTGTAACAGTTGGGGATAAATTTTACAACATGGAATGGACATGATTAGTTGGTTTATAAAAAATATGCATTCCAAGTTGAATGACTGTGATATAAATTTACCTCATTTGGTTTTCCCAATAGCTGTTCCAGAGACGGTGGTGGATCTTCCCAGATTGAGTCTATCCACTGCCTAAAATATGGATCAGGTTCCTGTCAAAACATTTGATAAAAAAACCAATTTGGATATGCCATTGGGAGTATCAGTTCTGCATATATAATTGTTTCATTAAAAAAAAGAAAACAAATGCAGTTACTGGCATTTCTATTGAACCGCAAATTTTATGTTCAGTCATATTGTATCCCTTTATACGTTATCTATATAAAATTATAAATACATAACAGCCTAAGGAAAGTGAGAGTGTTCCAATCAAGAACAGTTTTCTAAAGTATTGACTATGTTATCCACTACCTCATTGAATGAAGTATTTAAAGTATGTTTCAAGGAATAAGGAGTGTACTTGTTGACCAAATGTATTGGCAATATTGACAGAACTTGTCCCTGGTGTGGATTTCTGCAGATCCTCTGGATTTGAAGATAGCAAGACTTCTTGGGGAACTTGGTCACTTCCCTGCACAAAATCAGGAATTAATGTAAAATAAATAAAAGCCGAACTTGTTTAAATTTCCAAGAAGCAACAACAGAACATTTAGCTCAAGTATCACTTACTACATGCAATGCCATTGAGTGTGGCTCCCGTTTGCTCATTGCTGCAATATTAAAACAAATAATGGAATTAAAAGGGAAAAGACCAAGAATAAGTAGAAAGCAATGCCATTCATTAACTCTTATATGCTGCAACAATACCACTAGTATGTAACAAGACTAGCTAGCATTGGAAGATTACTAATAATTTTCTTCTCTTCATCAGGTCAATATCAAGAGAAAATTTGAGGATATGATCAAAGCTTCTTTTCTTACTAAGGTTTCAGATATGATATGAACAATGTGTGCAACTTCGTCATCCTTCACAATTAAGCGTGTGATGTCTACACGTGATCACTAAAGATGTATTGAATGGACAGTAATACATGATACAAGACTTGAGTCTTTCCAAATTCAATTTCTGCTGTAGTTCAAGAAGTTTTCGTCATTCAAGGGAAGATAAGAGATATTGGTATGTAGAGGAGGACTATAGATTCACATCCAATTCAAAAAGATATTGTCATTGGGCTTCCTTTTGTATAACGTTACATTAACATGCTTCAAGATGTTTTTAGCTCTTCCAACTTGAAATTCCCTATTATAGCAAATGAGGTGCCCCAAGAAACATACCAGAAGCAATTCTATTTAGCAACTGCTCGTTTATTTTAGTAAGTCTTGACTGAGAAACATTGTGTTTTGAGCCTTCCAACATCTGCTTAAGTTTACCCAGTTAATTCAACCAAAGAATATTCAAATTTGCAGACACCACTGCTTTTGTATATAAAAAATTCAACTTGAACTAGTCATGATCATAACCATGGTAGAGGGAGCTCCAAAAGTGTCACTCTTATGCTTAGCCCCTCTATAGAAGTCAAGCTTCTCAAAGCTTGCTGTCCACAATGTGTGCAAAAGTCCTTCTTCTGGTTTTTTTCCTGAAAAATTAATCCATATTTTTCAGTCAAGAATTTCTTAATAATTTCTGAACAAATATAAACAACAGCTGGAGCTTATAGACTGAGAAAAAAGACCAAAGGCAGGCAGGAGGAATTAAAGAACTAATTAACAGTGTAAATGGATACTGGAATGACAAAGATCCATATTCTAGGATTATGCAGAACCCTTGAACTTCTCATTTAGAAGCATTTGCTCAATCACCCTTGAACCCAGTGTAGCCAAAGTTCTTTGGAAACTTTACTAGTGAGGGAAGGCACTCCAAAGGTGAGGCATCTTGAAAGCGGAGGCAGGATATCTCAGTGTCACCAGCCTAGTAATGGATATTCCGTGAAGCACAAATTGCCTGAGGAGAGAACCTCAGTGAAGGCAGCACTATGTGTGTTTTGTTTATATTTTTCTTTAGCAGGGAACAGAATACATAAAAGGACCCAAATCCACCATAAAGGCAGCATATGAGCTTTTAGTTTATACCAGTTCCATCTTGGCAAAACTTTACAAGAAGCCTCACGCCTATGATATCAAACATTCCACACTTAGCAGGCAGCCAAAGGCCCAAAGATCAGAATTTCTATGAAGACATTCATTTACCTAGCAGCCAATATTTCCATACACCCCGATCATCAAATTTAAGACTTTTTCTTGAACATTATATATTGGCCTAAAACCATATGTCGTAGGGTGCTTCAAATAATATTTTTCTTAATTTCATTTCATGTGCTTTATAGAATTTCTTGCAATTGACCTCCTCAGATATTTTTATGCATACCTGAGATGATTCGGACGTGCTATCAATTGTCCTAAAGTTTCTGTTTAAAATAAAATGAGGTTTTACTTGGCCATCATAGCAGAAACCATCTAATGAACCATTTTACAAGTATCTTCAATAGTTGCATTACTTTAAAAATTCAAGTTCTCTATTGGAATCATTTAAATATAATGACATATCCCAACAATAATACAGATGAAATATTCTTACAAATAAAATAAGAGAAAAAGAGTTAAAAGACTGCAGAAGAAACATATTCATCACCCAAGAACGGAAGATTGAGCAACAAGAATGACATAATTTACCTTGATAAAGATTAGGGTGCGACACAATCTTAGCCTCATTCCTGAGAACCTCAGCAGCATGAAGCAAGTTCTTCCGGACGAGGTACTCATAAATGCATTCTTCAAGACTTCACAAATTGAACAAGAAAGAGAAACCAAACCAAAATAATAATTAAAAAAAAATTGAAATTTGGAATGACCCAGAAGACAAAAATCAGAACTTTGAAGAGAATGGAGCACAGCATTACTTTTGGTGACAGTTCTCACTGTCGGTAGAAGATGGGGGAGGATGACCCGGATCCGCCATGGCAGATGGCAGGAAGCTTGGAGTGTAAGAAACACAGTTTTGAAGATGGAAAACAGAGTTCAGAGTCAATGGTAATTGGTATGCATGGTTCTCATTTTATACTGTGAGTGAGAAGCAGAGGAGTGGTTCTCAAATGGCAGTGATTGCAATGGGAGTGGCGGTGCTGAGCCAGAGGGTGCACTGCAGGGGCTTCATGCAATGTTGCCTTAGTGCTTGGAAGGGATAAACAGAAATTGGTTTCTTGGGTCTGCAACGGTTCTGATCATGTACGGTCAGCGTTAAACTACATTTCTTGGGATCAGGTGGTGTCAACTGCCAAGTGGCTAACTTTTTGGGTAATAATAATAATATCTTTTAACGCCTTTCATTTATTTTCAAAATTCATGTCATTCTAATTCTATGGGTTGGTTCAATGGTCAGTGATTTGGATATGTGCTACTTGCATTAATTATTCAGATTTGAATATTGGATTAGTAATTAGAATAATTAATTTTTCTAAATGCATCAAGTTAATGTGAAAATGCATTTTTAATTGAATACAAAATCTAATGATAAAATTATACCCAAAAAAAATCTAATGATAAATATAACAGACACTAAGAATTAAAGGTCCATAAAATAAAACACTTTTCATCAGGTATCTTACCATTTTTCGATAATGTTTCAAGTAAATAAAATGTTAATGTTTAAATGGGTTTTATCCGGACACATAAATTGGTGGGTCTAGGCGAAACTCACCTTGTGTAGACAAATGAAATTAAAACATAGATAACAAAAAAAAAATTCTAAAAAAAATAAAATGTGGGTGTATGTATACATTCAATAAAACAAAATCTATTTATTAATTGTAATTTTAAATTTAATTTTTTTAAAAAAATTAAAGGTGGTAGCTTAAATACATTTAAAACAGACTAAATATTTGAGAAGATCCTATTCATTAATCAAATGTGATGTTGAGTTTTATTGGAATATAAGAATATTAATATAGCCATGGCCAAGAAAAAAGAAAACCAATCAAATTTAAGGATTCAATTCCCAAGAACTTGACACATTTGCATTTGAATTGAGCCCACGAAGAAAGAAAAAAAAAAACACAGCCAGCTTATTTTGTTTGGCAGTGCAGCAAGCATGGGGGAACTCCCTTTATACTTTGTAGTTAATGGTTTTTATCTCACTAACCTCCGATGAAAGAAATAGTTGTTTTATTGTTGCTATTCTTTTGTTGTTCCCACAGCAAATGGTCTTCATCTTTGTCTTAGACTTCCAAATATAAAAGTGACTTCTTTTCATGAGGATATCTAAAACTTGGTATGAGGAAGAAGAGGGTAAACTAAAGTTTAGACAAAGTGATGAATTCGATCTCAAATGATCAAAAGACTTGATAATTGGTATCACTTAAAATACAGTTCTTGAAATACTCTCTTTCCACATAACTTTGCAAAGCCTGTATTTGAGCTTTGACTTCTTTCCATACAACGTATGTCTGACTGTTTCTCCTCTAGATTTAAAGTCAACACATCAAGAATGATTTCTTTCGTAACCTTGATGAAAAGAAAATTTTTTAGACATTCAAGGAATAAGACATTTTTCTTACTCTATATTATTTAATGGTAATAATATTAGTTTTGTAAGCTATTGTTATCTTTAAAAATCTCTAATTTAAGTAGACTGTCCCCAAGCCTAGTGTTGAAGACACCTTTATGTTGCTTGGAGTGGGAGGGTTAGATTCCCCTAATGCTCCTTCCCCAATTTCTCCTTTCCCCTTCCCTCTCCTCCCTTGGGTTCCACTAGGGGGCCTATGGCACCCCTAGGTCTCACCCAGTTGTGGGACCTTGTTTGGACCAAAAAAAAAGTAGATAATATTTCCTCCATCCATTTTTATCTGTTGTTTAAATTTTTTATACAATGATTAAAAAAGTTATTAAATAGTTTTAATTGTAGAGAAAAATAGTTTAAAATAACTAAATTATCATTTTTTTCACTTTATTAATATTTTTTCTTTTTTTTAATTTCACTTACTTAATTCATTCTCTCTCCATTAAAAGATAAGGATAAAGTTAAAAAAAATTAATTAATATTTTTTTAATATTCTCAAATGACAAATATTATTGGACAAAAAAAATTCTCTTATACGACAGATAAAAGTAAATGGAAGAAGTAATAACCTATAAAATTGATATAGCTACTATTAAATGGCACAAAATAAAATAAATGTCTTACTCCTTGAACATTTAAGAATCTCTTTACATTTGCATTTTGAATCAAGCTCGCTAGTTTTGTTTGGGAATGCAGCTAGTAATGTGAGAATTTCCATTTCAGTATGTGGTAATTAGCTTTCTATATACCTCCAAGAAGAAATAAAACCACATTTCAAATCTTGAAGATTCAAAATTTCAAAATGGATTTCATGTTTAACTAAATTGCATCAAACGCAGTAATTGTATCATGAATTCTTTATAGACTGTATCTCACTTGATCCTTTGTCCAAGTTCCAATTTGTCTTTAATGTACCAGTCATCTGTGTTATCATCATGTCCAAAAATTCGTTGCTAAAGAAGTATTGGAAACAGAGTAATTACAACTTGCAAGGATCTCAATCCCATTGACAAACAATGCCACCAGTATTATCAGTGTAACTCTGAAATTATTTCTAGAAGATTCAAATAAGTCTCACAAATACACGTCTACCCTTCTTTTTTTGTTTATTTTGGATGCAAATTATAAAACCACCATTTCCTTTTTGTTAGAGTAAGGTCATTCATCCAATGTATCAAGATTAAAGAGAAGATCAAAATCCTTAAGTCTTTGAATATTTGTGCTTCACCCACAAATGGGAACGGGGTTCATCAAAGTACTGAGAAGTTACAAATGCTTCCATAAAGAACCCAGCACCGCCACCTAACTGCAGAAGATTATGCAATAAGATTACAATGACATGAATCAGTATACAAGATATCACCAAAAGCATCTCATAATGAGTTCATTACAGCAACATGTAACACTTGGCATATACAGCTCCTTTTTGCTGATAAATAGGTTTGCCATAATTATTTTCCATATTGTGTAATTTTATTCTATCTGTCAAACAAACAATTTTTGCAAAAAAGAATGACATCTTCTCAGGAGAGAAACTCATTTTGCAAACTACTCCAACCACCAACACCCACTGGCTAGCAGATATGCTTGGCTGTTGAATACTGCAGCTGATAGATTTCTAGCATGCACCTCCATGATTGTTGGCAAATATCTAACCTCCGACCAATCCTTATTGTTGAACACGCCAGCTGTTAAGAAATTTTAAAAGCATTCCAAAAGTTACTAGACAAAAGTATAATTTAAATCACCAAAGCCTACAACCAAAAAGGTAATATAGAAAAAGATCATATTAATAATGGATAATTTTCCATGGAGAAAACTTCCTAGAGGATCAGCATCAGAGAGAAAGTATAGCTATATAAATATTCATTTATTGCATATATTCAGGATTCTTGTGTTGATTAATGTTGAAGTGGACAAAGAAGTGTCTGAACTGTTTAATCCAGATCCAATGATTGATAGAAAACTGATATCCTAAAAGAAGGCAAGCCCAATGCACGAGGCTCTTACCATTGTGAGGCCTGGTATCTTCCAATTTAATGGAAAGTTATAGCTTACATGGTCCAGAACAAAGTCATGAAATCAAACCACCATGAAAATTTTGTGAACTCTAACAAAGTTCAATGCTTAGTTGTACTCTTTGAATATAGATATCTGATACTATATGATAGCTAAGTGCAAACATAAACTTCTTAGAAAACAAAAGTTTTTCAGGTAAGCAGACATTATATAAACAGCTGTGGCCACAAAAGAAAAAAGGAACATAGGCAGCTATAGTTAAAAAACAACTTTGCTAACCAAAGGAATTCCCCAGAGAAAAACCCAACTTTACCACATAGTTAGCTTTTGACTTCATAAAATATAAGAATGAAAAAAGAAAAGTTTTGTATACTAGCTCGGAAAAACAAACCAACTGCTTAATACCAAGGATGACCTGTTTTCCTTTATTTCTTCTCCTGCTGTGACCAGGAGCTTACATGGGCTTGCTGGCATCGCATGCAAATTTCAAAATCCAACTTGGACACCAGCCATTTCCCTTTCTGGCTGAAAAATTAGCTTAGTAGCTTTTACACTCTGCTGGTTGGCCACCACAAGTGATGGGGATCAAACAGAAGAGGAGTAAGCCAGCAAGAAGAACCACCAAAGTAATGCTCATTTGGTGAATCCAATTCATTGGCCACCATTGCTGCTCGCTGGAGAAAAATGACATAGGAAGTGCAATCAATGAGGAATCCAGGTAAAAACAAAGCAAAAGGAAGCAACACCACTTATGTTTCTTTAACAGCATAGAAATGCACTTTTTCCAAATAAGGCCATCGTCATTCTCAACAAATCTAATCAGAGTCAAGCAAGGTCGTTGCTGCACTGTTTGAAGAATTTATCAGCAATAAGATGCTACACTATCTGTTGGAGTTTATGTCCTCTCCTTATTTATTGAGGCTTACATTACTGCATGAGTGGAAAAATATGTGGTTATATGCATTCTCTTTTCTCCTATACGTCTCTCTCTCTCTCTCTCTTCCACACACATGCATACACTCTATTGTTCATTCTTTTATCACACCCGTATTTAAACCCTAATTTGAAATCCAACACTATTTTATCCTGTGTTGTATATAGATGTAGAAAGCTATATGGCTTGTTTTCCCAGAACACAGAAGAAAGAGGTCTTGCGTTTCATGGTTTTAAATAACCTCTGCATATATCTATTGTTCAATATCTATAACAGTTTCTTCAATGTTTGACCTGTTATGTTGTAAGCCATCCATCTGTCTATGGAGTCAGTTCCTTTCCCCAAGCTCCCAAGAACACCACACCCCCCTCCCCCCCCCAAAAAAAAAAAAAACTCTAAGACAAATTTAAACAAACACCTCCACTTTCAAATCGAATAGTGAGACTCCAACATATGCCTTCCATTATTATGTGTGTATGCATATCAAATACCTACAAATTGCATTAATGCCCACTACAATGTAGATGCTATACTACTATTTATACTGTTTAAACATTTGTAGACAGTCCCTTAGTGCTTGAGATGGGCCCAGTTCAAAAGTAGAATTGTTTGGTAAATTTAAAATAATAGAGACTTTTCTTCCTTTGTTTTCCTGACAGAAGAAGAAATTTTATTCAAAAGAGGAAGAAGGGCTACAATGGTGCATAAGATATCCTCCTAAACAAAAGAACATAAAGAAGTAAATAAAAAGCCAAGAAGGTATTAATGCTATACGCATATCCAACAAGGAAATTCCTTTAAAGAAAACAAGGGTAGAACATCAAAGGCATAGCTACATTTTATCTATATTGTATCTAAAATTGGCTTTATTTAGTTTCAAGTTCTAATTTATTTGAGATATCAATTTTTCTTAAACTGTTCTGGACCAGACTACATATTTTCCTACTAACCAGAACAGATTTTCAGTTTCTAGTTCAAATTACATATGCATTTATAAATAGTAACATGCATGCTTGATGGGGAAGTAGACTAGTCAATGGAAATCCCAAAAGGGAAAGGAAGATATATGTAAGGCATGAAAACAAGAACGCAGTTTTAGGATTTTATGAAGACATATTATCAGGATTTAATTAAGGCTTAAATTTGGGATCTTTTCTTTTCATTTATTTTTTGCATTTAATTTTGTCACATGGTTATTTTATGGGCTCTCTTTATAAAGGCTCTTTGCTGTAAACTGGAAGGTAGTTCACTATTTTGAATAATAACCTTAGTTTCTTCTCTTCATATTTTCTCTCTTCTCTAGTTCTATGCCAATTGGTAATTCAGTATCAAAACCTGGTTGTTCCAAGTTCCAACCACACTACTCATATTGTGCACATTTTGTGGTACCTGCTTTATTGACCCTTAAGAAAGATGGATATTGGTGAATGTTTAAGGATAGCAGGTCCTCAAATAAGATAACAGTCAAACATAGATTCCCTAACCCTAGGCTTGAGGACATGTTAGACTTTATTACCAGCTCCAGCTGGTTTCCTAAAATATACCTTCAGAGTGGTTGCCACCAGATTCAGATTAGATCCAGATTTGATTGACTGCTTTTAAGAATCAGGATGGTTTGTATGGGTGGCTAGTCATGCCTTTTGATCTTCCCAATTCTCCTAGTACCTTTATAAGGGTCATGACCCATGTTTTTTTGGCTTTTTCAGGCAAGTTTTTCGTTTACTTTGATGACCTCTTAATCTATAGTAAGTTAAGGGAGGATCATTTTAGTCATCTTCGTCAAGTTTTCCGCATTCTCCAAGCTGAGAAATTTTATATCAATCTCAGGAAGTTCTAATTTTTGCAAACTTAAGTAATCTTTCTCGGAGGGTCCATAGTCTTCGCTAAAGGCCTAGCATCTAATCTTGGCAAGTTTAAGGCTATTTTCGAGTGGCCACAACTCGAGTCCATTACTGACGTATGTAGTTTCCATAGGCTAGCCACTTTCTATAGTCATTTCATTAAAAATTTTAGCACGATTATATCCCCTATCACTAACTAGTTTGAAAAAGGGTAAGGTTATTTGGACTCCTACTGCTTCTAGAGCATTTAAGACCATTGAGGGAAAGCTGTTTGAAGCCCTTGTCATAGCCTAACCTGATTATACTAAGGTGTTTGAGGTTCCATGCGATGCTTATGGTGTGAGGATAGTAGGTGCTTTGAGCTAGAAAGGTCCCCCGAAGCTTTCTTCAACAAAAAGCTCGAAGAGGCCAAGCAAAAATATCCAATCTATGATAAAGAGTATTGGAAGTACTACCTCCTTCCCAAAGAGTTTGTCTTGTACATTGATCATCAAGCTCTTAAATTTCTTCATTTCCCAAAACACATGAATGATAGACATGCTTAGGTGGCAAAATTCCACCAGGGATTCACCTTGATTGTCTGACATCGCTCTAGGGTAGAGAATAAGGTGGTTGGTGCTTTAAGTCATGTTCTATCAACTATTCACTCCACGAGTGTTAAGTATTGTGGGTTTTGATAGGTTGAAAGATGAGTATCCTACTTATACTGAATTTGGCATCATTCTTTCAAGAGATTAAGGGGGTAACCATCATTATTATGCAAAATGTCTATTTAAGGATGGGTGCCTTCTTCAAGGTGATAGATTATGTATTCCTTGAACCTTTTTGCACAACTTTCTAGTGCGGTAGTTAGATGCAGGCTGCATAGGTCTTTTAGGAGGATTAAGACCATTGACCTTTTAGTGTACTTAGTACTACAGCTGTACTCTTGTAATATATTGTACTACACATTCTTGCACTGTATTGTACTACACAGTCTATTTACTAATATAAATAAGACTTAAGGTGTACAATGATACTCACACATTCACAAAAATCAAAGGTTTCTCTCTACGATCCTTTTTCTCTATGATCCTTCACAAAAACCCTAATTTTTTTTTGTCCACCTTGTTTTCCATTCCAACGATTGTTCCTTTCCTTTCCCACTTCCCAATATGGCTGTTTGGCATGTTTCTCTCTTCCAGTGGCTGTTTGGCTTGTTTCATTCTCCTCCTACACATTTTACACTTTGACCTACACATCAGGAGTGCCTTTCACCTCCAACCAACCCCAAGTCCCTAACACCATCCTTAGCTCGGCTTCTCAACGCATCTAGCCTTCATTTTGGCCATTTCTCCTATATATTTGATCTAACTTTCCTTTGTTTTACAAAATCAAATTCCATCATCTATTTTGTTTCCTACTCATCCTTTATGCTCTCTTCCACCTCGTGCTTTAAATTTCACTTGTTAATACCTTTTTGAGTTACCATCGTATGTCTTTCCCATATTTTGCTTTTGTCACCTTTTCATCCTCTGTCTTTATTCCTAAGACTAAAGGTAAAGAATTATCCCGTCTTTGGTGGCAATTGGCTATGGTAGACAAAATAGCAACTTTGCATTCTAGTGACACTTGAGAGTTCATTCCTTTGCCTCCTAGCAAGTCCACCATTGGCTACCATTGCGTTTACGTTGTAAAAGTAGGCCTTGATGGACAAATTGATCACCTAAAAGCCCACTTGGTAACAAAAGACTCTACTTATATCTATGGCTTGGACTATGGTGGCACATTCTGGTCCATTGCCAAGATTGCTTTTTTTGCCTTTTTCTCTCTATGGCAGCCATGCGACATTGGCCACTTTACTAGCTTGATATTAAAAATTTCCTTCTTCATAAAGAGCTTGCTAAAGAAATATAAATGGAGCAACCGCCTATTTTTGTTGCTTAGGGAGAATCTACCTTATTTTTTCGCTTGTGTTTCTTTCTTTATAGCTTGAAGTAGTCCTTGTGGGCATGGTTCGGGAGATTTAGCATGATGATTCAACAATTTGGTATGGTTTGCATGAGGCATATCATTTTGTTTTCTATCAGCATTCTTCACAACTTCAGAACATTTATCTTGTAGTATATGTAGCCGATATTGTCATCATAAGCAATGATGAATATGATAATTTTTAACTGAAGTGACATCTATTTCCTCATTTTCAAACCAAGTATTTAGGTCGCCAGTTCACTCTTCAATTGGTGTTGCAATTTCTCAAAGGAAGTATGCTCTTGATATTTTAGAAGAAACACGCATGTTAGACTGTTGACTTGTATACAAACATATGGATCCAAATGTCAAGCTTCTACCTAGACAGTGGGAGCGTTTATCCCCTAGGCGCTATTGTAGACTTGGGAAACTAAATTATCTCAACATCACCCAACCAAATATCTCATTTATTGTAAGTGTAGTTAGCCGGTTTTTACAAGCTTCGTGTGATAGTTATTGAGACATTGACTCACATCCTCAAGTATATCAAAAGAGCAATAGGCCAAAGTTGCCACATATGATCCTTTCTCTCTCTACACCTTTTAAGCCTTGGAAGGACCTTAGCATGTACTTTGTTCTAAGGTTACCACATACAACTAGGGTTCATGATTCCATCCTTCTTGTTGTTGATTGGTTTTAAAAAATGGCACACTTTATACCCTATAGTAAAACAATTTATGCTTCCCATCTTGCTAAGATGTTCTTTAGTGGGATTGTCCACTTGCTTAGGTTGTCTACCACCACTCTATTGGACAAGGATGTTAAATTTGTTAGCTATCTTTGGAAAGCAATTTGGAAGCTTCTCAATACTCAATCAAAGTTCTCTCTTATGCTTTTCACCCACAAATTGATGGTCAAACTAAGGTTACTAATCATAGCTCGGAAGACTTGCTTAGGAATTTAACGGGAGTGAAATTGGGTGACTGGGATTTAGTCTTGCCCACTGCTGAGCTTTCCTATAATAAGTAAGTAAATTGCTTTACTGGGAGGTGCCTTTTTGAGATTGGCCACGATTTGTCCCCTTGCCAACTCATTGACCTTGTTCCTATATCTTTTGTATCTCATTCTTCTGAGTTTGTAGAATATTTTTCACATCATATTCATAATTTTCATGCCCAGATTAAGCAAAAACTTGCATTAGGCAATAAGCAATATAAACCTGCTGCTAATGCCCATCGCCAGTTTTAGAATTTTAATAAGGTTGATTATGTCATGGCTCAAATCAGACCTGAACATTACCCGAAGCATTCATTTAAAAAGCTCGATGCTTGTGCTTCTAGCCCTTTCCGTATTTTAGGGAAACTTGGGTCTAAGGCCTATTTAATTGATTTACCTTCTAACATGACTATTAGTCCAGTTATCAATAGCGAGGACTTGTTTCCCTTACTGAGGAACCTTTGAGCCTCCCTCTTTGTTTCCATATGACCCTACAGGTAACCACCTACATCATGCATTAATGCCTAAGCTTCCTTCTATCACTTTGCCAATTAAGGAGATTGATGCTATCTTTAATGCCCAAATTGTTGATTCACCCCATGGTTCTCTCCATCTTTACCTTGTTTGTTGGAAGAACTCCCTTGATTCCTATGCCAATTGGACCACCAAACATGACTTCCTTCATCTTGCTCCCAAGCTTCTCGAGTCATATCAGCACCTTCACTCTCCAGAGGAGAGTTCTTTACAGCTACGAGGAGATGATGGAAATCCCAAAAAGGAGTGGAAGATATATGTCATGCAAACGCATAGAACACATTTTAAGATCATGTTCAGAATAATTTCAGGATTTTACAGAGGCTTAAATTTGGTATCTTTCCTTTATATTTATTTCTGCTTTTAATTTTGTCAAATGGTTATTTTATGGGCTCTCTATAAAAGGCCATTTGCTGTAAAATTGGAGGCAGTTTGGTATTCTGAGTAATATTATCAGTTTCTTCTCTTCATATTTCTCTCTCTTCTTCCTTTCTCTTCTTTGGTTCTACATCAATAGTTTAAGACCTGAATAAAAACTTAGATGAGAAGATTGCAAATATATTATTATTTGTTAGTTACTACCAACCATTTAAGAATGCCTTTATCAAGTCCTCAGTCCTCACTTTGAAAGGAACTTACATTATCAATCTCGTTTTGTCAAAAACCATGATTAGCTAAAAAGATTAACAGGGACATGTGATGAATTATTGATGGTAGGTAGAAATCTAATCTATGATAGTCTGTCCAAAATATTATAGTGGAGGGATCTAGAAGATTTAGCGCTGATGGTTCGATTGTAATTTGTAACTAGGTGTTTAGTGCAATTTTTATTTTTGGTATTTTCTGGTGTTCAATGTTTTGGAGGTGAATTGAGAATCACATTATACCACAAATTGCACGGTTTAGGTAACGTGGATTCATCTCACAAAGTGATGGGGATGTCACACATAGGATTCAAGCTGGATGGATGAAATACAGAAATAGAGAAATGTTTCTGGCACAATTTGTGATCATAAAGTGCCTATCAAACTCAAAGGAAAGTTCTACCGGATAGCTATAAGACCAGTGATGCTCTATTGTAGTGAATGTTAAGCAATGAACTGCCAACAAGAGCAAAAAATAAGTGTAGCAGAATTGAGAATGCTGAGGAGGACGAGTAAACATACGAGAAAAAATATTGAATGTATCCGGGAGAAGGTTGGAATGGCACCTATTGAGGAATAGATGATGGAAACTCGCCTAAGGTAGTTTGGTCATGTGAGAAGAAGACCAATAGAGGCTTCAATGAGGAAAGTGGATCAAATGGTAAATAGTCCCATCAAAAGGGGTAGAGGAAGACTTAAAAAAAAACTTTGGGAGAAATCATTAAAAAAGAACTTGCTCTAAATGGTTTTACTAAAAAGGTAGTTTTTTATAGAGCTTAATGGTGTCAATTCCATGTAGCTGACCTTACCTAGTGAGATAAGGCTTGGTTGGTTGTTGTTTATGTTGTATTTTAAAAATACTATCCTATCTTTGGTGTTCTAGTAAAAATATATTTTTCTATGTTTGGACATTGGTTTAATAGTTAACAAAAAAACATTTTCCTTGTGGTTCATTTTCCACAGTCAAGTTATTTTTGGTAAGACAAAACGAACCCAATTATTCATACTAATGTGCTTTATATGTACATGCTTCAAGCTTCTTAAGAGATTACATTGATGGTTATGAGAGCTGGTTATCCATGCCATCAACAAGGACATAAATAATTGTAGTAAGTAACCAGATTCCTGCTAGCTAATGTTTTACTGATTAGGAAAACTTGGCTATGATTGTAGAATCAACTTTTGTAGCTAGTTAACATCTTCACTGTGTGCAGTGTATTAACATAATATTATAAATAGATAATCATATCTTTCCAAAGAGAATGTCATGTCTCTTCATTGGCTTTAAGAGATGTATCACATTTTTATTCTATAACAGACATGTAACTAGAGTCTATGGATGTATATATTTCCTTTTTCTCAAGGCCATCACCATCCTCACCTCACCTCTTCCCCCAAAAGGATAATAGGAAAACAGAAACAATAAAATGGGTATTATAGGCCACTAGCCTATGTACAATAGGAAACTGAACTAGAAGGAAATTATTTTAAAAGAATCTAATTCAGTAGCTTTGCACATTGATTAGATTATAATAACAAATCCTCTTACACAGGAGAATTCATTACTGCAGACATCAATCACATTCCATGCTTGAAGATACTGATTTATCTCTCTTTATTGGGTTCCAAATGATGGACTGCGAGCAAAATTTTCCACAATTAGAATGAAATAGGAATAAATTACAACAGGCAAAGTTCAATGAGAAACAATTCACTTAGATAATTAGATTCATACCAACCAATATATATATAGCACAGTTCAACATTCATTTATATCCCATACTAAATTGGTTCACCTAGAAATCCAAGAGTAGCGGCAGAGATAAGTTGCTCGTTTGACTTTATATGTTATAGAGATCCACTATAAAAACAGCACTTATAATGCTAACTAATGCACTCTAGTTAATTAATACCAAAAAAAAAAAACATAAAAATTACCTGTTGAAGCATCTGTAGTGGCAGAAAGTATTCGGAAATTGCTAGAACAATCACTGGTTTCACTTTTGTTATCATCATCCTGTAATGCTGGTGAAGTGAAACCAGCAACTTCATGCATACCAGTGTTTCCTTCTTCAAATGCCAACAAATTCTTCATATTTCTGCTGCTCTGAATTACCAGAAACACAAAATAATATATATTATATATTAAAGAGAATATTGATTCAATTTTATTCCTACTTTTAATATTTTTATTTTAGTCAATTAGACCAGAAGGGATTGAAAATGCTAGATTTTGTATCACACATGCATACACAACATTATTGATTTGAAATAAATTTCAAAGGACACTTAAGCATGACAAACAATGACTTGTGGCCCATAATTCTTATGCTCACAAGACTACTGAGTAACAGCAGAACTGCAATACCCTAACAAGTCTTAGAAGCCATAGCTATTACCATGACTACTGCAATGTACAGAACCAGAACTGGTAAATAATGGATGGATAAAATTAATGAGAGAATGAGTAGATTAGACATCTCCATGGACACACACAAATTTTTACAATTCAAAATTTTCATACTTTATTCGAGAACAGCAATGTTTATTACCAAATAATGTATGCCACATTAGACGGGAAATGAGCTGTCTTCTAATAGCCTACAGTATGTACCTTAAAAAGCAATACATTTAAATCGCACCCTTCTTGTATGATAGAAATATTACTATAGCAGGTTGAGTTCAATTTCACAACATGAGATGGATGTGTGGTTGAGTTACACAACACACTTATTCCATTTGGGATGATTTTGATATATAGTACCTCTCCGAGAATTGATTTGTCACATAGCTCTTTCTGATCTTGTTCAAACATCCAGAATGAACTTAGTAAATTCTCAATCACTGGATCTGTGTCCTGTCAAAATTTGATCAAAAAAATTAAACCAACTTAGTTATGTCATTGACAGTTAAAATTTTGCATAGAATAGTTTTTTATTTATTAAAAAAAAATGCAGCCATTGGCAATTCTACTACACCAAAAATTCTAGCAGATTCTATCTATGGATTGAGATTGGTACAAGTAAAAATATATGTAATCATATATAATTTTCAACTTAACCACTTCAATTGTCACTACCTCATTGAATGCAGTACTTTCTGCTTTTGATGTATTGTGGACTAAAGATTCTACTTTTTGACCACTTGTATTGGCCACATTGCCTGTTTTCGGTGTGGATGTAAGCAGTTCCTCTCGATGTGAAGATGGTGAAAACAGTTGTGACGATTCACCACTTACCTGCACAAAACAAAAATTAATATAATTAAAAATAAAATCCAACAATACAAGTCAAATCTTCTAGGAGGAAAGCTGAAAGTATCTTAGCTCAAGTAATGCTTATTACATGCGATGCCATTGACTTGTTCCCTTTGCTCAATGCTGCCCCAAAAAAAAAAGAGAGAGGTAAAAAGACAGTAAAAAAAAAAAAAGCAACACCATTCATTGACTCCTGTACATGTTACCAATAATTTTAGTATCAAAGACCAGTTAGCATTGGAAGATTACTTCTACTTGTCTTCTGTTCATCTGGACAAATATCAAGAGCAAATTTGAGGATATCATCAAGGCTTCTATTGTGCCACATTAAGCTTTCAAAGGTTAGAATGATATCAACAATGTGTGTAACTTTCTAATCCTCTGTACTTCTGCATGTCTAAATAAGATCACTAAAATTGAATGTTACAATGTATTGAATGGAGAAAAGTACATGATGGAATTGAGTCTCTTCCAATTCAAAAACTGTAAGAATTGATTTTGCTAAAAACTAGAAAAAATTTTAATAGAAGGAAAGAAGAAATTTCATTAATAATTTTTATATGATAAATAATTATCATCCAAGGGAAGATAAAGAGATATTGAGTATGTATAAGATTGTGGTTATTTGACATGTAATTCTAATTCATAATGCTGAAGTAGACTGATCCAAGACACTTTCCCTGTGTTATTTTCTGCTTCATTTAATGAAAAATTTGACTCCATCCAGCTGGAATAAATTGAAGTGATCAGACAAAAATTGTTTGCTACCAGCAAATTTGCTGAGAATTATAAAAGAATCATCTTGGAAACACCCAACTCTTCAATTGTCCATATCAAAATTCAGATTGGACATGCCAACAACCAACAACCAAGCCTTATCCCACTAGGTGCGGTTAGCTACATGGATCAAGCCTTATCCCATTGGACTTGATAGAACGAATTCCAAAATTGAGTTAAGCAGCCAATGCATATAAAGTGGAAGAAGGTACATATATATGACAAGACAAAGCCAACATATTCTAGGTCATCCAATTTAAAATGCCCTAATATAGCTATCAAGGTGGAACAAGAAACATACGGGAATTAAAATTATTTTGCAACTGCTTCTTTGCTTGTGTGGCTTCTTCTAACCTCTGTTCATACTGTTCTGATTGAGAAGCATTTCTTTGTGTGGCTTCTTCTAACCTCTGTTTCTCCTGCAATGAAACCCAAGAAGAGTGAGATTTGTACACATTATTGCATTCATAAAGCAACTTGAACTGGGCCACAATCAAATCCATGGTAGAGGGAGCATTCCAAGCAGTGCAACCCACATGCAGTTGCAGCCATGCTCGAAAGAAGTCAAACTCAAAGCTCACAGCCCACCACTCGAGCAAAAATCCTTCTGGTACATCTATTGCTGAAAAAATCAACCCATATTTTCCAGTCAAGAAATTTTCAGTCACATAACAACTAATAATTCTTGACATAATGCAAGAACATTCAAGTGCAGCATTAATGCATAAGCTATGGTTGGTAAAAATATTTACAATTTTGGAAAATAAAATAAAATAAAAAGAAACAAAAGACAAAAAGATATCATCACAATAACATATACCCTCTGTCACAGGTACTTCCATTAACAAAACCCTTGTAAAATCCCAGAAACAATGCATCAAGGATATGACAATTTAAACTCTCTTGTTCAAAATTAAGTTCAGTTTCATGAATTTAATGAAAAAGGTACTAGCATTTGTCTCCAACCATTGACCCCAAATTGCTTCCAGTAAAACACATCACCACAAAATCTTAACCCCTCCTTACTCCCAGATTACCTAAAGCACGTCAGCAAGAGATCCTCTAATGTTTGTGGGCAATACCACTGCTCACTAAAACTTTGAATAGCCTTAACTACATATTCAATGATTTAGGATAATTGAAGAATACAAATATATTGGACTCACATCCATCAAAGCATAAAATACCTACATCAAGAGATTGTGCCTATTATTCCTTTGAACAGGCAATCCAACACTAATGCTAATCTTAAGTGAGTACTGCATGCCAACAAAAGTCTTGGTGGAGAATCCAACGAAAAAAAGCAGAAATAGAATAGCAGTATTTGTTGGAGATTGTACCAGATGCCAACAGAAAGGTTTGTAAAGATAACAAGTCAGATCTGTCCAATGCATATACTCTGGTGTCTGAACTACTGATGACTAGAAGTGTAAAAAGAATTAAGAAAATCAAGAAAAAAGACAAGTTTGGCAAGGTCCTAGGTCCCTTATCTATTAGACTTGCGAAAAAGATAGAATTTCGAAGTAATTGTCAACCATCCAAACCAAAGTATAGAAGCTGGCAACAATTAATGAGTGCATTAAGCAAAACAGAGACCAGAGAGACGCAAAAGACTGGGAATAAAACTAAATAATAGGATTAATCCCTCAATAAGACTCCTGCAGAAAATGAGTATAAGGGGGAAAAAAGCTAAATGTACTTGTGAAATGAATAAAGTCTTACTCGAGTTACATTAGCTCCAAATTCAGAACCTGTTTCATTGCTAGCACAATCAAATGAATCAATGATGAATTCTCAGACACTTCCCCACTATGACAATGATCTTAGATGCTGAGCTTTGTAAACTAAGACAACCTTCCACCACAGATCTCCCAACCAAAAAAGAAGAAATCTCTTGTTCATGCCAATCTAGAAGTCCAAGACCTTGAAAAATCTCTCATAATATTCTCCAATCTCTCTGAACCCCAAGAGGAGCCACTGAAGTGAAAGGTGCTTGGACACTCAACTAGTAGGAGCTGAGGCAAGGCACTTCAAAGGCTAGGCCTCTCGGATGCTGAGGTGAGACATCTTCAGTGAGAAACTCACTGCCTAGTGTGTGCTTCATGTGAAGAACAAATTGCCTGAGGTGAGAGCTTTCTGAGTTAATGTTAATACCCCCACTATTAGCAGGGAGCCAAAGATCAGACTCTGATTCGGTTAGGACTAGTGGCTTAGATTTTCAGTAAGGACTTTATATAGCAGCCAATATTTCCATACATCCCCTGCATCAGCTAAGAGACTTTTTCTTGGAAACTACATATGTTGGAGGACAGTCAACAAGTTAAGATTCCTAGTTTCATCTCATGTGCTTTATGAACTTTCTTGCCCCAAACAAAGTATTTATTTATGAATTTTAAAATAAAGAATGATAATAATAATAATTATTATTTTATTAACTAGGCCTCAAAAAAAGTATTTTTTCTATTTCGCCCCAAATAAAACCAGTCTAGCTTCGCCACTACGAAAGTGTCACGCACTGGTCTTGGGATCCTGGCTCCGGCGCTGACAACCTTCCCAATCAATTTATCATACAAATAGAATAAGAGAAAAACTTCACAAAAAAATGGAAAATGATATGCATAGAGAAACCGATCAACATCCAAGAGAATGAGAAAAACAGCAAGAGCAATCAGCGACAGGGAATAAATAAAAAAAAAAATCAATTAGAAAATCATGTTTTATGATTAACCTGGAGGTACCCCGGCAACCAACGCAAGGTTAGCCTCTTTCCTGAAAACTTCAGCAGTTTGGTGCATGTTCCTTTTGACCAGATAATCGTAAAGGTAACCTTCAAACCTTCAAAAATTCAACCCAAAAAAAAAAAAAACAATAACAGAGAGAGCAAAAGGTAAGCTTTTTCGGGTGACCCAGAAGTTAGAAATTGAAAAAGAAAACGAAAATGGCGAAGAGGACGAGAAAAGATACGTAAGGCGATTATCCCAGTTGTTGTCTGCCATGGCTGCGCTAGCTGGGTTTAGAGTCGAGAGAGAGAGGGAAGAGAGAGAGAGAAGTGAAGAAGAGAAGAGAGAGTAAAGAGTTTAATGGGCATTGGGATGAAACGTTTCCATTTGATGATGTGAGAAACAAGAGCGTTGGACCAGTGAGTGCAATGTGTTGGTGCAGCGCTTCATGCAGCCAAGAAAGTTAAAGCGGGGTATTAATTCAAACGGGTCAGCAGCGGCTGTGCTCCCCTGCGCTCACCGTTACACCGCTATTCATACAACCGCAGTGGTGTTAACTACTTTGTGTATTTTGATTAGAATTTACGAATTTAATTTTAAATAAAGTTAATTTTATAAATTTGATTTTGATTAAAAGTAAATTTGAGTGAAATCATTTATATTTTATAAAAAATTACATTTAATTTAAAAGTAAAAAATAATTATTTTAAACCAAACGAATTTTTGAAGTTAAAATTACATTTAAGAAATTATGTAAATATTAAAATAAACAAGATAAAAAATAAATAAAAACTTGTTTAAACTTTTAAAAAGTAAGTTTATACAGGACAAACGCTTACCTAAACACATCCTTTTAGTGTCATTGCTGCCAATTGCCAAACATGAGTTACTTTGACATTAAAAATATCTTATTTGTTTTAACTTTTTTGAGCAATACAAATACTTTAATAATTTTTTATTAATGAGATGAGTTGTAAGTATTTAGGCTATGTTTAGTAGGATACTTGCACTCATTCTAACAAATTTTTAAAGATTTAAAATGATTTATACAAAAAAAAAGGTTTAAAATAGACTTTGTTTGTTTTTTATTTTATTTATTTTGATATTTATATCATTTATTAAATATGATTTTAATTTTAAAAATTCGTTTAGTTTTAAGTAATTATTTTTTACTTTTACGTTAAATATAATTTTTTTAAATATAAATTACTTCATTTAAATTTATTTTTAATTAAAACTAAATTTGTAAAATCAGATTCATCTAAAATAAAATTTATAAAATTTAATTCAAACACATTACATTTAAAATTCATAAAATATAACTAACAATAAATAAATACTTAACTATTCATCAAGTATTGGTACTATGAAAAAAAATTTGAATACCAAATAATCTAATTATCATAAGCTGCTAACTTTATCTTGTTTAGTTATTGGAGAGAATCATTTTTTTATTTTTATTATTGTAGAATAGAAGAATTATCCCGTAAAAAAAAAAAAGAATTGTCAAATGTTCAAAGTGAGATATTTGTCCATAAAATATACATCTATTGCAGTTTAATTTTTAATTTAAATTAAGTGTATGATTTAATTCTTAAATTATTTAAATTCGTTATAAATTACTTCTTTTACTAATATTTAAGAAATTACGTGAAACGAGATAAATAATTTAAGTATTGAATCATATACTAAAATTGAAAGAATGATTAAATTGTGAATGAAATACATTGTTTATACCAATATGCTAACTTAAAAGACCTATTATTTCACATACATGTATCAACGCCAACAGACATTTAAAAAAAACTTTTCTCACATAAATTCTTCCTAATATTCGTTGGCGTTACAGAAAAAAGGAAACAAAAATGCACCTCCTCATTTATTTTTCAACGACCAAATCCTGCAAACTTTTTTCTTGTTTTGTTGTTGGGAAGAAGATTTATTTATTTTTACTGTTGGTATACAATAGAAGCATTGTCAAATATAAAACTCGTTTCAAAATTAATTTTTTTTTACAAAAAGGCTTCTATAGTATTTATGAATTAATTCTAAAGTTACTATTCCCTGAATTTTTATATCTAAATTTTCAAGACAAAATATTTTATAGATTAATAAACATAACACACATATATTAAATCAATAAAATGCATATATATCAATGGAACTAATTTAAAGTTGACAATAAAAAAAATTCGAAGTGGAGTCGTGTTTAGGTAACTACATTTTGTCTAGATCTTCTACCTTCTAAATTTAAATTCAATTCACTTCCTATGGCAGTTCATAATTAATTAAATCTATTCAAGATTTTTTTTAATCTAAAACACAATGATACTATAACTAAGTGAAGGTACCAATAATAAGAGACACTATAAACTTCTTCAAAATATATTTTACTCAATTAACAATTATTCAAACATATATTAATATATAATATTAATTAACATGCACTTTCTGGGATTGAATCTTTTAAAATGCATAATAGATTTTAGAGGGAAACACTTTATAAAGTTAAGTATAATTGGTAATCACTCATTAAAAAATCAAAAAAATTAAATTTTAACAAATTCATAATTTATTATTTATATACTTAAGTTTTATTAAAATATCGTTGATATTTCAATCAACGGCTATCAACATTGTATTTACTTTGTAAATTATTTCAATCAACAGCTATCAACATTGTATTTTACTTTGTAAGCTATACTTTTAAAAGATTTTGATCAACTTGATCTTACGAATTGAGTTAACTTATATTAGTACTTAACAATTCACATTTAATTACAGATAATTTTAAAATTTATAATTACAAGTAATTAGTATAAGTGACAACATACAATTAGAATAAAAATAATCCTACCCTTTAAAGAAATTTCAATGTACATGTTTTAAGTAAATTATTTATATTATGAAAATTAATTAAATGTAAACTCGATAGGTTAATTTATAAAGTACTTGCAAAAGTCAGTGTATTTATTATTTCATTCATTCTTTTTTTTTCTCTATTGTTTAAAATATTTATACAAAAATTAAAAAATTCTTCAAATAACTTCATTTACAAATAAAAAATAATTACATTTAATCATATTATTCTTTTATTAAAATATTTAAAATATTACTCAATTCGTTAATTTTATCTCACTTCATTAATATAAAAAATAAAATTTAAAAAAATAATAATATCTCATTAATTTTTTTTAAAAAATAAAATAAAATATATTTTTTTCCTAAAATGACAAACAAAAGAAAACTGAGACTGTATATTTATTTTAAAGTAAAATATCTTTCTTGACTATTTATGGCACAAACAAAGCATTAATTCTTTCCTATTAGTCCACATTTATTTTTTAAGAAAATAATATCCTTCTGATTTTTTTTTGGCCTTTTAACATTATTAACAATAATTAAAAAAATGCCATTAAATAAATTTTATTATGAGAAAAAATAATTACATTTAACTCAACTATCCTCTTATTAAAATACTATTGTTTCAGGAAGGATAAAATTTTAAAAATAATTAATACCTCATTAATTTTTTAAAACAATAACTAAAATAAAATAAGAAAACTTTTTTACAACTACAGATAGAATAAAACAAATAAGCATTTATATACATTTTCATTATACCAAATTATTCACATGTTCCCTCTTATAAAAAAAAAATAATTACACTAATTTTTTTTAAGATTATAACTTATTACATTCAACACATTTCTTATTTGAAAAATTATATTCGTTTTTCTTACTTTATACATTGTTCTTATACCTGACATTCTTTTTTATTTGATAAATTATACCTAACTCTCATATTTTATGTAAAATTCCTAAATCATTTTCTCTTGTAAATAACAATGGAAGATAAATATAATTTCCAAACAAAAAAATTGTCGAAAGTAATAAGTATTAACTTTAAGAAAAATCAATGTACTTACCCCTATAAAAAAAATGGTAGCACAAAACAAAATTAATTTCATAAAAATAAACCATAAACTAAATTATTCATGTTCTTACAGCAAAAAGAGGGAATCCAAATCTTCTCCAATATATTATATATCATATATTAGGTATTTAAGAAAGATGAAACAAAGCTATACTAACATGGATAATATAGAACATAGTAAACTATTACAAGGCCAAGAAATATTCTACGGCATCGAGACAACAACGATGGGAATTCATTATGTTTTAATTTGTAAAAGAAAACTTATTAGACAAAGAAAAAAAAGAAGGAATAGTACACTATATAAGAAGCATAAGATATGGAATGAATTCATTATAAACAAAAGCATCACTAGATATGCATCTGTAATAGAGGTCGAATAGACATTTAACATGTTAAATAATGATCATACACCGGTAATGTACAAGCTAGCTGCAAATACAATGTCACGTTTTATTGCATTAGAAGCAACTTCCATTTTCTTGCGGAGAGCAGAATTACCCATAATGGCTGCAGCGTTTTTAAACTCCCGGCATGTCTCGTCCAACCTGACAATGGTCCTCACTATCAGCCCTTCAGGAACATCTGTGAGCTCACAGATGTCAGCAAACGGAGTACCCTGTATTGAAGAATATAGGTTGGTTAATCAATTACTCCAGAAAGAAATGATTGAAGTATGGAACTAGTTAGGGGTGTTATTTTCAGTAGAAAGGAAACCTTTGCCCATTCATAAACCACTTGAACGAGACCAAATTTGAGATTTTCTTGGGCGTACTCCTCAGGGTTTATTGGTAGGTGAAAATGCGCTTGAAGCTCTCCTAGTCTTATTGCTGTATTGTACAATCTGCAAAAAAGAAAAAGCATCCAAGCTAGAATTTTACATCGATTCCAATCAGAATTTTGAGTAGGCTGAAAGACAAAATGAGAACATATGGTGTACGGTTATAAAAATCATTATTTAGGCCTTTACTTAGCTTATGCTTTTAGGTGTTTCTTACAAAGACTTGCTTTCAGACAATACATACAATTGCAAGTTACCTATGTTTCGCTTCAGACAGCTTGGGTGTGAGCGAAGGTTCAGATGTGTTCTTCTGCTGGAACACAAAAGCAGACATTAGCGCCACTGCTTCTTCTGGTTCCAGTTCGTCCAGTTGGTTCTCAAACAAGCACTCGGTGCATATCAATTCCTCCCCAGAATTCATCTCACAAGCAACACGGCCTTTCATTTGAACGACAAGGTCTTCATCAATGCATCCAATTTCCTTCAGAACATCTATCTGTAGAAAGAATAAAATAAAATAACATAAAATCAAAAGCACCTTAAGGTTGAGAACTTGAAAAAACTATATCAGATATCCTTTTAAGGGTAACTGAAAAAGAAGATTTATAAAATAATACCCGGCCCTGAAAGTCTGGCATCTGTTTAAGTGCTTCATCTGAAATTTGAAACTGAAGATCATAGACTTCTTCTTTGTGTTTTTTTATCTCTTTCGCTAACTTTAGGTGCTCTTCCAATTTTATACACCCATGACACTGATTCTGGGACATCTTCTCCAATAATCTAGTCCACTTGTGGTATGTAGCCGCAAGTTTCACATCTCTCAACTTTAAATCTGAAACAAAATTAAAGCTATAAAGGCTTAAAGCATGTTTGGGAATAGCTTAATTTTAAGGAAAAAAAAAATTTTTTTTTTCAAAAAATCTCTTAAAAATGTTTTGATTATAAGCTGTTTTGACCACAAAATAAGCAAATTCAAACACACAATTAAATCTAGGTTTTAAAATCATATCAGGTTACCAAAGTGTTGCAGGAAAAGAAAAAAAATTATTATTACAACCAAATGAGTATGGACAACCACCTGGTCCACCTCAAGTCTAGAAACACCAACATTGCAGGTTGGAAGTAATTTTGTTGAAAAATCACTTGTCCAAAAAAAGGCTTTTATAAATCTATCATGCCTTCTCATGCTTTTGTAACTTTTAACATTCTTCCTCATGCAAAGCCATGTAAATCATCAGAGAAACTTTACATTGTTCTTTTTTTTCTTTTTATTATTTTAAAAACTCTTCTTTGGTAAAACATGATCCACATGTTATTCTTAAAAAGTGGATAAGTTATCATAAAATAAACAACCCTTAAACCACAAAATGGTAATACCATGCACAGGATCCAGGGCTGGAGGATACTTATTTCCATCTGATTTCAAATCCAGTAGCAGCTGAACTGTCTTTGAGTAGACAAAACTGCTAACATCTTCAAGAAGTCCAACTTGGTCAATTTTAACTTTGCTACTGCATATGCATAGAAACCCTTTACTGTCAACTTCTCGAACTTCATAACCCATTCCACAGGCAGAACCACGATGGGGTAGTTTGATGTTGATGACACCTCTTCCTTTGCGAGCAGAAACAGAGGTAGTATATTCATCTCCTAGACCACGTTTTGATTTTGGCATGACAAAATAACCTTGGTCAAATGCATTGCTTTTATTCTGCAAATTACCACTACTTGAGGCATTTTCCACTGGGGATGGCAAGTCAGGTTTAATCACAAAAACAATGTACTGCTTATTATTTGCAGAAGGAGTTTTCACAACCACCGCAAGCAAGTGGTCCAGGGCCTGTAGATCAATTATGATACACGTTATACAACCATCACTCTGTCAAGGGGCTAACTATGAAGACAAGATTCAGATGCATAAAAGAATAAATGAACATATTATAACTCAAACAGTGCACCCTTAAAGCTATGGCTAAAAGGTTGGCAAGGACCAAGGAGTATGAAGCAATTATAAACTCCATCAAACAAAGTCCACTATTTTAATTCTCCCAACTCTCTGGAAGATGTATAATGAAAATATAAATGAATGATACTAGACCAAGGATATATCAGATGTAATACATCCAACATTTCCATGGAACTTTCAAGCTCTGAGAGTTGATTACTTATGGTTTCATTGTTGTCCTCAGCCATGGCTGAGAGTTGATAACTTCTGGTTTTGTGGTCATCAAACTGACATATTTTCTATCAAAATTCATGACTAATCTCAGAACTTTGGATTGTCCATATTTCATGCATGCTCATCATAACTTAATCGTATCATACGTTTCAACAGTTTTCATCCAGAGAAAAATTGCTTAGGCCAATCCCCTTTCTTTTGGATAGAAGCTTAAACCAATTCTCATGCATCTGAAAATTTAAAGATGTTATCAACTTAGATTTAAAATGATACTAATGTGATACATATAAAACTGATTTTAAGAACTTACTGATTCTGATTTTACGACTATAACTCTTCCAGGAGTGAGAAATTTTTGGGCACTAGGAGACTGCAAAATTGCCTCTGATATCTGCTTTTCGTATGTCTCAGCTTCTGAATATAAATCATAGTATTCCTCAATGGTTGGTTCACCCTTTATACATCTGAATAAAAAAAATGCTTCAGGAACTACAGACAATATATAACATCGTAAGAAAAAAAACTAACAGTTGATACTGATAGCCTTTCTTTTGTTGGTATTCTGACTCTTCCAATATTACTCAGGATTCTTATTAACAGATATTATCAAAGGGACACCTCATCCATCTGAGTTGACAAAGGAGAGGATCTGATGTATCATACGCAGATAGACAATAAAGCAACTCCCTTGCAACCATACCAGTGTACGTTAATATCATACAAAATTAAATGAACTCTGTTCACCTTAGTAACATGCAAAATCTAAGCTATACGATGTTAGGCATACAATTATTTATGCTATATTCAAAAGTCATCTAATTACAGCAATATGTATTGTGATGTTAAGCCCACAAATCCTAAATGAGACACTGAATAAATAAATTCAACAATCTTTCCCCCCGCCCCCAACTCACCGTGTCACCAGGGGATTCAAACCCATGACCTTGCTCTGATACCGCTTGTTGGATAAAGTACTTACCACTAGGCTAAAAGCTATAGCTGATGGCAAGAGTGCAACTTTATTTCCTTATAATGTCTCAAAACTGCATCAAACATTAAGGGACTGCACCCATTATAGGTGCTTGGGCCGGGATGTTAAGCCCACAAATCCAAAGGGAGACACTGAACAAATAAATTCAACACGTACTATTTCCTCTAACATTTTCGTTATGCCAGAAGCACTACTGTCTACTTTTTTGTCACCAGATGCTCATAAAAAGCCAACAGAACAGACATGGAGGAACTACAACTTTGAATGATCACCAACATATCACACAGAACAAAATCACTTCTCATGTATTGTCTTTACTTTCCCATCCTAAGAGAATGTACTCTGAGTAATTGAGTTTGAGTATTTGACCGCCTACCATGGGATCATTTAGGAACAGCTAAAAAGTATGAGCGAACATTATAGTGACAGCAAGATTGCATTATGAATAGACATGAATTGAAGCCTGAAACAATAATATTCAAGAGAAAGATCGGATAAAAAATCAACATTCTGCATTGCATACTCAATAGCTTTTGTAGGCTGATTAAGCTTTCGCTTCAAAAGCTGTTGCATTTCTGGAAGTTTTTTCTGAGCATGGAATTCAGCAAAACTTCTTTTAAGCATGTCCTCAACCTGCAGCACAATGCTCTCTTAATTTTGGTACATTTCATCAAGAAGGTTAAAACTTCTAAACTAAACTGAAAATACTTAGCATTTAATGATAGTATTTTGGAATATTTGTAATGGTCAGAGGCTGTAATTGGTATTTGATTTAAGTTATTTTGGGTTTTGCTGAATCGCAGTTGAGCCCTATTCAAATTAGGCATTTATTTCATATCTTCATAGGACATTGTAATTCTTTAACTTAACATAGCCATAAGTTGTATAAAGACTTTCAGATGCTAGAAAGCTGGTTTTGTCATTTGTGAACTGTGCAATGCAATTCCAACCTAAGGTGTGATGCCAGATGAACCCTTCATGATGCCCAGGCTATCCTGACTGATTTTATATTAGAATCTGATTTCTTCTGATTAAAGCCTTATTCAGATCTTCTTTCTAGACCAGAGTCCAGACTATCATTCATTCTTTTTTTTTTTTTTCAAAACTCTGATTCATCCGTCTCTAAATTTGCCCTAAAATCTATAAAAGCAGGCCCTATTTTGACCTTCAAAGTCTTTCATTTTGCTCCATAATCAAACCTTAACCAAATGCCTCCTAATTAAACTTCTAATTCATCTGACTACCAGGTTCAATTCCAGATGTAACCCTAACCCAAGCCTCTTGAACTCCTAATGCCTTGCTATCCTACATCAGTTTGGCTACAAGACCAACAACACATCTGCCCTAGTTCACCCAATATGACCATAATTTCATGTAGACCACCCTTAATATCCAATAGTTCCCAAATAAATCTCAGCAATGACCCTAAAAAGTTACTTTGAGATTGAAGTTGATCTTCAGAATGGCATAACCTTATACATTTAAACAGACAATTGTATACACAATTCTCGCTTTCACGCTTTTCAGAAATTATTCTTGACAAGTGTCTCTAGATCAGACTTTGATAAATATATGTTTAAAAGAATCTACAGAAGTTGAGATACAACTATTTAACATCTTAGAATATGAATTAGGGACTAAAATTTATTGATATTCAGAATGGAAGATCATTACAATTTTAAAATTGGAGAATATATTCTCCCCCTCTCATGATTTAAAGAAATTATTCATGACAAGTTTTTCTCAATCAGATCAATTAAGTAATTAACTATTTAAGAGAAGCTATCTGAAATTGGAAAGGAATTTTATATCAGCACCAATCTGCTCCTCCACTCAATTTCGCAACATTAATATTTATGGTATTTTCACCACTATTGTCGTAATATTTTAGAAAAAGGAATTAGAATGATTGTCTTGTGCACCTTCAATTCTTCAACTCGAAGGAGATGTAGGATCATAATATAGGTTAGCCGAAATTGAGATTCAAGACGGGTTGCACTTCCAACAATAACATGCTTTAAATCCCTCTCTTCTGGGAGTTCATCGCGGCACATTAAAATAACAGTACCAATCTTATCAAGTCCTCTTCTGCCAGCGCGACCTGCCATTTGAGTATATTCTCCTGGTAGTAACTGCCTAAATTCCTTGCCATCAAACTTCCTTAGAGTATCAAAGACTACCTGCAAAAGAATATAAATGCGGTTTATGTTAAATGAGATCATGTCATATCTGAAACTGAAGGTAACAGGATGCTTTTCTCCAAACATTGGCAAAGAGCTAAAAAATTTGTGAAAGTAATCACTCGTCTTCTTTTTTTTTGCCATGTTAAAAATTTTCATTTAAAACTAATTCTGGATATATAGCTATAATCAATGTAAATAATGTCAAATAATTTAAAGAGACCTTGTGTGACACATTTAGTTGCCATAGGCCTAGACCATGTAGTATTGGAGGTTAGGACATATACACTTGGGTATATAAATATTTATTCCTTCCACCTTGGAGCGGTTTCCCACTTCAAAGGTTTTGGCAAGCATAAGGAGACAAAAACTTTTGTGGCAACATGCAGTTTTTTCCATTCTTTGGTATATCAGGTTGGAGCAAAATTCACACATTTTCAAAGGCATGTCTTTGCCCTTACATATGGGATAGGATTGCGTTCATGCCTCTCTTTGATGTTCTGTGAAAGGTTTGTTTAAGGAAGTTTCCTAGTCTGACACACTTTCTTTCAGGGATTTCCAAGGTTGACAAGCAGAGGGATTGGATAGCTCTCCTTTATTAATGTCACTTTTGTTTTTGCTTTGCTGTGTTTAAGGAGGATATCTTAACCTCCTCTGTAATGTTTCATTCCCTCTAACAAAACCTTTACCCAAAAAAGAAATGCAACCTCATTTTGATCCAAACACATCTTAAATTTAACCTGATTTAACGTGAACCACACAGCAAAGTTTTTAATCAGCGTGTTAACAGTCACTTGTAAACAGACATCACATTATAGTGTGACGAGCAGTCAAACAATCAACCATAAAATCAGTTAAGCTAATAAAAAAGATTAAAAATTAATCATAGATTAGTTGAATTTTTCAATGGAAAAGTAAAATGCATCTCCAACATTAGCAGCATCCTGGAAAGAGACATACAGTTCTAGCAGGTGCATTGACCCCCATTGCAAATGTCTCAGTTGAAAACAAGACCTAGAACAAAAATAAAGGCCAAGCCGTCAGACATCAATCTTAAAATAATTGGAAGTTAACAACAGCCAGAAAAAAGTGTGAACCTATGACTCTCACAACACAATATAAAGTAGTTTGCTGCACCTTTGACAAACAAATCTGCTTTAATATAAGGTCTGAGAAGACCATGAATTTCATACCAAAAAAAAACATGAAAATTCCAAGTCACCTTGATAACACCGCGGCAAAATAGCATTTCAACAACTTCTTTTACAATTGGAAGAAGGCCAGCATGATGTACACCAATCCCTCTACGAAGAAGATTTTGGACCCGAACAACCTGCAAATAACGTAATTAGAAGCCCAGCTAAGACATAAAAATACAAAGCTATACACTAACAAACCTGTGGTAAATTTCTGTCAGATCCCTTCAGTTTTGAAAAAGCTTTGTCGCAGAAAAGACGGATCTCACTTTTCTCTGAGCTACTAGTAAGGTCAGTGCTAGTCATACTATCAGCTGATTTATCACAGCGATTCTTAGAAAAACAAAATATAACCACCTGCAATCTCAAGTCAAGTTCCAAATGCAAGAGTAAGATTCTAAAATAATAATAATAAACTTAATTACACTTTGGGCCCCTGAAAAAGACGCAAGTTTTCAAATGAGTCCCTAAAGTTTAATTGTTTCAATTGGATCCTTAATTTATTTTTTTTTCAATTGGGTACAAAACTATCAAGTCATTAACAGTAGTTGACTGCTACATCAGTAAATTATTTGGCCACACCACCTGTCACATCAGCAAATGGAAGCCGTGTCAGCATTTCCCAACTAGGACTTGACAGTCCTGTGTGATTTAACCCAATTGGAAAATAAGAAATTAAGGACCCAAATGAAACAGTCAACTTTTTCAGGGACCCATTCAAAAACTCTTGTATTTTTCAGGGACTCTGTAATTTAGCCTAATAATAATACTACTGTAATAGTAAAAGAAAAAGTAGCTTCAAAGTCCTATTAAAAAACATCTTAATAATGGGGACCACAAAACCCCAGAACCACTTGACAGTTCAAACATGATCAACAAAAAGTAGCACTCAGTAATAAAATATAGGGAAAATTACAAAAAAGGAACTTGGTAAAAATATTTCCAATTCAGAAACAATTAACCACACAAGTGGCTGATTAAGTCAACTGGTGGTTATTCACTAACCACTCTTTGAACATTGTTAACCCATAGAGTGGTTAATTGTTCCTTAACTGGAAATATTTTTACCAAGAATTCCTTTCCTGTAATTTTCCTTTAACATATATTAATAGAACATAATCAACATACAGGTAACAGTGACTTTTTGGAGAGTTTGTTGATAAGCATCAACCACATAGAAGCTTCCGCTCTCCTTAGTTCCCAATTGCTCTGGCCATTGCCACTATTCTGATAGCCTCTGCCAGTTCCGGAGAAACTAGCTCCATGCTGTTTCACTCGAGATGCATTTTCACGTTTTTGAACTCGAGTATTGTCATGACTTGCTGAAGTCCCTGCCTTTGGTCCAGAACCACTACCAACTGTCAAATTCTTTTTCTTGGATGCATCTTTAGCAGCTTTCAATCCCTGAGGCAGAAATGTTTCACTTTCACAAATTTTGTAAAGTTCTCCAGAATGGAACAGGCAGTGCTCCAATGGGACAGGTCTTTTTGTTGTCCTGATGGAAAAATTATCATTATAACAGGAAAAATAATAAGACAATTAGCGAATAATGGGAGAGTTCTATAACTTGTATTTGATTGCACTGTCAGAGTAGATTTCAGTCTTAAAGCATCACTCTGTATGTTGTCATATCATCAACAAATCTATGAAACCAACATATCTTACATAATAGAAAGTAGAAACTACTAATATGTATTCACAGTTTCACACTGTTCATCTTCTATAAAATTAATAAGAAACCAAAACCTAAATTTCATGGATTTAAATTTTCAAATAATAGATACTCTGAATAAAAAGAAAAGAAAGATATTGTGTTTGTGAAATACAATGCAGCAAGGAAACTTGATTTTAACGAAATTGAAGGAAATCACAAGCTAAAGAGGTTATCCTACTAGTTTCCTTCTTTTTCTCCTATCTTTGATTTGGACAGATTGAAAAATTTTCTATTAAGGTGTGGCTTTAATATAATTACTAAATACCCTTTCTGTATTCGTGCATTTCCAAAGAGGTAAATATGTTTAAAATAACTCTTACATAGCAAGTTTTTCCAACTGTTAAATAACCCTCAATAAACCATATTTCGTGTGTAAGATAGATTCACTACCTACCCTGTAACGCGGATTTCCTTTTGTTTTGTCCTACCAATCCAATCAGCAAATTCAACCGTATTAGGTACCTGAAATTTTATTTTTTTTTTAAAAAGGACAAAATAGCTTTGCTGAGATAACAAATGGCAAAAGTGATAGCACAATCTAAGGCCAACACAGATATGCAACATATAAGTATCATGAAACAAACCGAAGTTACAAAGGAAAAAATACAACTTTATGGAAAATGACTACAGTAGGTCATAGAATCAAAATATGATTTAGGAAAGAAGGTAGAAACTAGATGCACATCCAATGGAACAAAATTTTAAGAGAATATTCACTCCAGCATCTCAACATGCTTCAAACAGAGCAAGGCAAGTGAGTGTTATGTTACTTTCACCATAATGATCACTTGAGGGGGTGTTGCTCTTAATTTAAAACCATACAACTGCAATATATACTCATTAGAGACCAAAAATGTCGAGCGCTCTATCTGTGGTAAATTTCAAACTCTCCAAAAGCATCAAATTATTAGTGGAATAACCACTCCAGAATATTCATCACAGAAACAACTCAGCCTATTTTAGATTATCAAAAAATACACCGGCAATTATCTGCCACCAACATTTAAATGATGTTACTCCATTAGTCCATTCTAAGATGCCCATTTTCTGATAGTACGTCAATCAAAAGCTAATCTACACCCTTGGACAAGTAACAGGGCTATTCAACCCGAATAATAACAATAACAAGTTAAAAAAAAAAAAGAAAAAAATTAACTTGGTAATGAATACTACTATATAAAGGGAACACCTCTGTAGGTGTCACCATATTAAATAATTTAAACAATAAAAATATTCCTATAATAACCATCTTATCTCTACACTTTTCTAATTTTTTAGCTCATTTTCTCCTCTTTTTAAGGAGTTCTAGAAGCTGCTAAAACTACCAAATCTGATTAAAATTATAAGAGATATAAATTTAAACAAATTAGAAAAAAAAACTCCTGCCAAGGCTAGTTTTAATTCAATTCAAAGAACATGCTCTCCCCAAAGAACTTTTTTGCTGTTAATAAAACATTTATGCCAATACTATAATGCTTCATGTGCTTTGACTTTCAGCAACAAATACAACTTAAGCAGAACCAGAACCCAAAGTGTCATTGCACAGAATATCAAAGCATAACTCATCCCAAGTAGGATATCAACTGAAGACAAATATATCAGGAATAATGAGTACCGTTGCTGAAAGGAGGACAATATTGATGTGTCTCGGGAGCATGATAATTACTTCTTCCCAAACGACACCTCTTTCAACATCATTGACATAGTGCACCTCGTCAAATATAACCTACCACATTCATGCAGAAAATAAATAAGCAAATGAATATAAATGGCTACAAATTTATAAGGACAATTCTTCTATTGTTGAAAAGAAACCAAAAAGGGAGTCCTTTACCCATTCAATGTCACGAATAATATCTGCACCACGATAGAGCATTGATCTTAAAATTTCTGTGGTCATGATGAGACAAGAAGCCTCTGGCCTCAAGCTTACATCACCAGTAAGAAGCCCAACATCAAATTTCCCACAGAAATCTCTATATTTCTGATTGCTGATGGTTTTTATTGGAGCAGTATACACAGCCCTAGTGCAGTGCTGCATGGATGAAGTTCAAACAGAAAATTTTAAATAATGGAAGATATTCCTTCTTGTTCTGTAGTCAAATTGCTTGGTAGGAATTTTTAAAAAGGAAAAACTTAACAACATTATAAGCTTGGGTCTAAAAATTATTATGATAGTAGCATCAAAACACTATTGCATTTAAACACAGTGCTTCAACAATATTGTGCAATACGCTTCATACAAATACACTGCCAGGAAGTAAAATGAAAGAAAGAGAAAATGAACCAACAGTAAAAATATCCGAGCATACTTTTGATGCTAAAGCAAATGCATATTCAGCAACTACTGTCTTTCCAGCTGATGTGTGAGCAGCCACAAAAACAGATTCCCCCTTTTCAAGATAATAAATAGCCTGCAATTGATAAAGAGGAATGGAACAAAGGAAAGTTATAAGAAAGAAGAAAACGAGTAGCATATTCATGCTAAAAATGACATTACCAGATAATACAATCTAAGTGATTTCTCATAGTAAAAGAAAAAATGAAAACAGAACAAAAGAAGAAAAGGGGTACTGCAGATGAAAGATTTATGGACTATAAGAACAGAATAATCTCCTACAAATTAATTAAGAAAAAAAGTGACTGGTGAGGCTCCACCAAATGTATATGATGCAAACTGCAAAGGCCAAAAGACAAAAGGTTCCAAATAACAAAGACCACCCCCACCCCTCAAGAATAAGGATGGAGTAACATCCCAATCATAAGACTGTCAACTAAATGCATTTGCAAGTGCATGTGTCGAATACTAACAACAAAAAAGAGCAAATTATAACAAGTCACTTCATAAAATAAATTTGATCAAAGAAACAGAATAGAAAAGGAAAGAAATAGAGAGGAAAAAAGGCAAGAACAAAAGAAGGAAAGAAATGCTTCTCTATCATAATAACTAAGAAGGATAAGAAATCAAATGGAAGTATGAAATAAACTGTTTAAATCAGAATGTCACCAGTAGTGTCTCGCAGAGTTGCAACAGCAAAGTAGACAGATTGCAGACCTCAACAATTAGTTACTTGAAAAATCCTTGGGGACATTTTCACATAAGTGGAAGATATAACTCAGAAAAATGTGGGTGTACAGATTAGTTTCCACTTTCAAGCCCAAGGTAGCAGTAGGGAAGGGAAATTCCAACATAGCTGTTTTTACCGCACCACTTCTATGAAACAATTATTACATGGCTATTTTTGTAATTTCAATGACCAGTAATTCAGTATTAATCATTGTATACGAAAAAATCAGCACGAATAAATACCTCCTTCTGAAATGCATCCAATTCGAAGGGAAACTCAAGGGCCATATCAGGAACAAGTTCGTGAAAGTGATCAGCAATTCGTTCACTGGCTTCATGCATAGCCCAAGCCTGCCAAAAGAATAGCTTTCCTATATCAAGCATTGCCACAGAAACAGAAATAAAACCATGATGCATAACAAGAAACAGGAAGTGCTAATTATAAGCACAATACATGATAACTTTAGCCCATAGCCACTTACATCCTTTTGCTGCTGCCCACCACCATCACTAAATTCATCCAAATGCAGTATTGATCCATCTGATTCAGTTGACAAAATCTCATCTAGTGACAATTCATTCTCACGTGCTTTGCTGGATACCTCAGTAATATCAACTTCAACTTCTGACATAACAGACTCCACTTCTGATAAATCACCTTGACAAACAGCATCATCATTAACCACAAAAGGGGTGGAAAAGAGTTTGGTCTAATGAAGATATCCATTGGTTGCAGTGGTTTGGTCCACTTGGTTATAGTGCAACGCTAGGATTTCCAGATATAAAATGTAGGTCAAAAGATCTGCAGTTATCAAGAAGTTATTAGTGTTGGTCAAGATACCATCTTCCTCTTGTTCTCCAACAGTATCCTCTTCCCAAGCCTTCTTAAACAAGTCATCAAACTGTACAGACAATCCACTCTGCATTCCAGAATGAATCAACAATTAATCAATATAAGATACTAGATCATGTATATGATTGCCTCTAAATATAATCAAACAAGAACATCCTTAAACTGACCGTCTCCTTGGTACTAGTACCTGCTAGCATAGGAGGTCTAAAGTGTAGCTAAAAGAATATAAACTGAAGCAGCTTTTCACAAATCTAGATAGAGAAAAGGGAATATGCTGATTAACTAACCAGCTTTTCATCTAATGAACTCTTAAGCACATTGGCATCCTTGTAAACATTCCATGAGCACAGATATGGCTTCAAATAAGATAAAACACAATTTACATGAGTTATATTAAATTTTAAACAAGGTATAATTTCAAGCATAAAATAAACAGTGATTTCCCTAAAAAAGAAAAGAATAATTAAAAATAAAAAAATAACCTTGAGCGCACCAAGGTCCAATCCTTGCTTTAAGCTTGGAGGAATTGTCTGAGCAGGGCCACCATTCAAAACTTCACGCACCCATTCACCATTAGAAGCATCTTCAGGAAGAATTCTTTCTAAAGCTTGAGAATCATCCAAACCTCCTGGACGAAAAGGGCGATTATTGATGCTTCCCCTTATAAAGTCCTTTGCAGAAGTGCGTTGCAATGGACCAGATGATTCTACAGCTCCTGACGTCAGTTGTGATACATCCACCTAATACAACATTATAGGCACACCACAAGCAATAAAGGAGCAAAAATCAATTAAGATCAAATCAAAACTCCATTTTTTTCTAATGTAAACCAAATCTTTCCAACACAGATGCAAAATTTGCGATTTCATATCCTTTTATCAAAGGGTAAAATGTTCACACACCCCTTCAACTTTGGATGAGTTGCATTTACATCCCCTCAACTAAAAAAAGTAGTTATTACACACTTAAACTATGTAGCTACTAGTAATTAAAATTTTTCCTCCAATATTCCATCAAATTCAACTAATAATTCAGTCACACGTGATATGTACGTCAACTATTAACATTGTTTTTACATTTTTTTTTTACAAAAATAACTCATAAAATAAAGGGATTGTGCATTTAAGTTGGTATAAAATTTGATTTTGTTATCACTTTTATGAGTTATTTTATAAAAAAAAAGTCAAAAAAATGTTAATAGGTCACGTGCACATTACATGTGATAAGATCATCAGTTAAATTTGATGAAACATTGGATGAAAAAATTAATTGCTACAAATTACGTAGTTTAGGTATCTATTAGCTACTTTTTTTAGTTAAAGGGGTGTATATACAACTCACCCAAAGTTGAAGGGATTTCTTTACATTTTACGCTCTATCAAACTAAATGGGCCATCTGTGTGGGAACACACATATATTAAACAAAAGAGCACCTCATACCTCCTCAAAATTTGGTTCCCATTTTGCTTTCACTGATCCATTGTTTGGGCGTCGAAATGGTGGTTCCCAAGTTGGAACTACAACAGACCGTGGCAACGATGGCTCCAGAGGAACTTCAGCTCTGTCAAACCAGTCAAATTCCCATTGCCTCCCAACTTTTTCTGGTGAAAATTCATCAGGATCCAATCTTGGCTGGAGATATGTATCTTCTATATACTTCTTTATAGATTCAGGTGTCTCCGCAGGAAAGGCGGGTGGCTGAAATAAAGTAGGCAAAATTTACCAATGAAAGTAAAAATTCAACTCTGGCTTAAGTGGCTTTGAAGACTACCAGTAAATAATAAAACCACTGTCACGCCTTTAGTGCCTTATTGATAACTGTAAAGAAAAAACCTGAAATGCCCAGCCATCTAACTTGTTAACCGTCACGCTAAAGGGGGTAAATAGGCAGAAAAATAACTGGTTGTCGGTCTTTGGGACTCCTAGCAACAAGCATATTAGGGTTTTGTAGAGAGTCTTGATCTTTTATATTTCACATGAATGTTATGCCCGGGTAGTTAATTTATATGGAAAATTGATGCAGAATAGTAAAAAACTTAACTGTTTTCTTCTTTCTCTAATGTTCCTTTTTTTGTAGAGGCATGCACTTTTTGGTGCCTCTTGCCTCAAGGCATTACAACCGCCAAACTCTCTTAGGGTATGTTTGGATGAAAGAGTTTGGAGTGGAGGGGGGGGAGGGGAGGGGAGGGGAGGGGAGGGAGGGGGAAGGGAGGGGGAATTTTTTATTTCTATACATTCCCTTTTTTTGAGAATTTTTTTTAAATGAGAGGAATAAAATGAGAGATTATCATGTAACCTTCTAATTTTCACTTATTTATTTTTATAAACATTTTATAATTCTCTTAATTTATAAATGAAAAATCATCTCTCACCTCACTTGCTCTTGAAACTCCTCCATCCAAACATAGTCTAAGGGCACCCTTGGCCTTTGACTACCTTGAACAAAAGGAGCAAGTCTATAACACATGTAGAGCCGCCACGCTTTCCTTTATATTCCTTGGAACGGATCAACGAAAGAAACCAGCCAGACTACTATGGAAAAGCTAATAAAGATTGAAATATCTCATAGAAAAATATTATTGAAGATGTAAGAAACAAGCCACTGTTAAGAAAATTCAGCGCTAGGACTGCAAGCAGTGGTAATGCCACTTCTATTTCATCCAAAAATAAATAAAATAAAATAGACAGACAAATGAAGAATAACTGAATTGGTTTATGAATAGATAAGATTAAGCGCATAGAAAGCAACTGAGGGCAGAAAAATACAAATAATTAAAAGAAAGCACCAAAATCAGCTAGCAATTGAACTGATACTGTGATAGCACATGGCACCCAAACCTAAAGAGTAATTGCAAATAGGCTGAAAATGAAGTAAACCAAGAGAGCATGGGTTAAGAAGAATAATACAACAAACTGACCAGAATGAAATCGGGGAGCGATCTCAATGGGTTGGGGCGCTCCACCGTGGACAGCGGCTCTACCCTGAGGTGGCCACTGTGGCCGGAGAACCCGATCCGAAAAGCTAGCTCGTTCGCTGCTTGGATTGGATCCATTGGGGCGCCACAGTGCGCGTTCTCTCTCTTTCTCGCCCTTGTAATTCACTTTTACTCTTTTGCTTTGCTTGTCCTTCTCGTGCTTCTTGATTCTGACACAAGAGAAAGCAGGGTTTTGATTTTCGCGGGTTTTGGGTGGGGTGCAGACTTAGAGACTTGATACATGAGAAGGGTATAAAGTATAAACACATGGGAACGAGCTTCTTTTTTATTAAACAAAAATTAAAAATTTAAAAAAATTATTTTTTATAATGTTTGAATAAATTTTTTTAAAAAAAAAAGTTAAAGCATTGTAATTTTTTGGTTAGAAGTTAGATTTTTGTATTTTTAAATTTTTTTATATCATAAAATAATTATTTAAATTTAAAAAAATATTTTTTAAATATTATATCTAAATATAAAATATTTTTTATTTTTTTAAATATTTTTTAAAAAAATTCATGAAAATTTTTTAAAAAAACTTATTCAAATGAGCTTTTGAGAATAAGATAAGTATATTTATTTATTTGATAAAAAATATTATTATTATTATTTAATAATATATTTATAATCAAATTCTTTTTATGAAATGTTTATATATAATTAAATTATATATTTAAGTATAATTAGTATAGTAAAAATTAATTATCTCTCAAGCGAGTCTTGCTTATGATGTTAAAAATTTGAATCTATATTATTATTAGCCATAATTACTTAACAAAAAAAATTTATATTAAGATCAAAATTAAATCCATATTTAAACATTTAAAATTCATATAAAGTCACGAATATATATATGTGTAGGTTTGTCTCTTGGGATTTTTTTTATGAAGGAACGTTTTGTGCTTAAAAATGGATTTATTATATAATTACAATTGAATTTCTAATTATCATTGATTACTTAAATCTAGTGTTCTATAATTTATATAATATATCTTATTTAATATCTATCTTACATTCTACTCATCAAGATTCCATTATTTTTGTTTCTCTTCTTTTTCTTCAAATTAATTACCCCGCAATTAGTTTCATATATCCCTTGCGTATTCGTATACAGTAACGTCTTTATGCAAAGTTAAAATAACAATAAAGATCCAGTGGCATGTATGTCAATAGCATCGTACAAGAACCCACATATATCCTCTGTGAATTTCTAATCATGTGAGCAAATCTTTATAAGGTTACAAGAATCCTTATGCTGTAATAGATAAAAGTGACTATCCAATTATATGTCATAAATCCCTCACTTTTGATGATTCTTTACTCTTGCAATTTATTGTATGATTGTGTTTCGAACATCAAAAGATAGACTTTATCCAATATCTTATAATAGATTTGTTAGTAAGTTATTTATAAATATTTTTGTAAGTATTTGACGAGTCTAATAGCATGTTTTGATCTTAAATTAAAGAGAGCTTTTCTTTTCACTTAAAGGCAAAAATATATTTTTTGTTCTTTAACTTTACTTTATATTTCATTATCATCACATAATTATATTATATTTTATTTTTATCTTAAATATTTTTAAAAGCTACTAAATTCATCCCAACCACTAATACCATTAAAAATTTAAAGGCATTTGCTTATAAGACATCCTATGTAGACATAAAGATACAATTAGCATGTCCAACTAAGATTTTTTTTTATTTTTTTAATTAATAGTTAGAACAAATTTGATGAATTTAAAAAAAAATTAAGACAAAAATAAAATATGAGAAAAAGTTAAAGGACGAAAAATATAATTTTTCATATAAGATATATATTATTTTATTTTTTAACTTCTATATTTTTGCATTAAATGAGTTTTTTTTATATAGATTCATAACTAAAAATTGCATTAAATTAAAAAAATATTTTCATAAATTAATTTAACTAAGACTTCATCATATATTTTTAATAAAATATTACTATTAAATTATATTTAAGTTTAATTTTGATCTACTATCACTATCGTCCAAATCATGAAGAGCTAAATTATTAAAAAAATTGATTAAGATAATAATTATTCGAAAAGTCAAATAATAAGTAACATAAGATTGGATAATAATATAAAAAATTCTTACACTAATAGTAAATCAAAATTAAATCCATCATATTTTACTTAACCATTAAATTATAGAGAGCAAAAATTTTATTCTATTTTTAAGTCAAGTCAAATATTAATATCAAATATTATCTATTTAATTCAAAAAGTTAACTTAATAGTTATTTGATTCAAAGGGTTATCTCTTAACTTTACTTTAAATTTTATTTTCATCCTATATCTATATTATTTTATTTTCATCCCAAATGTTTTAGAAAGTTCTAAAATTCATCCTGACTAAATTAAAAAAAAAATACAACTAGACCCCCAAATTATACACTTATGTCCACATAAGAAGACTTGTTAGTAAATTTTATTAAAATTTTAATATTAATAGTTGAGAAAAAATTAGTAACTTTTAAAAATATTTATGATAAAAATAAAACAAAACGTAATTGTGAGTTGAAAATAAAATTTAAAATAAAGTTGATATATGAAAAATATCTTTTTACCTAATTTAAATTTTCCAACAGGCCTACCAAATATTCTCCTCTCCACCGGGCATAACACCAAGGCCGAGGCCCATGACCAGTAAAAATGCCCACACAAGACGGAAACACTCGTTACCACTTCACCATTCAACAAATAATCAAATGACATGTAATGCCGCAACAAAAGGCTCTTCCCAAAGTCACACGCAAGAAGACATGGGCCAAGATTAGACGCTTGAATCCTGTATAAAAAGCAGGAACAGTCTTTGACACATAAGGCAATCTTCCCTAATTTTAAAATCTCTCTAGAGAACCTTCGCGGACTTACTTAGCCATTAGAGTGTCATTGCAGGTGGAGGACCATCTTGCTTTCGGAGCTCTTGCTTGGAGTTACTGGACCCATTTCCACCTCCATCAAAACACCACCACGTAATTTCCACTTTGTTACTGTCCTCTCATGTTCTTAGTTCATACTTTTTTTGGTGATTTCTTAGTTAGTACTTTAACTTTTGTGGTTTTATTTTATTAATTTAGATTAAATTATATATTTATTAATTTTAATTAATGATATTAAGATTTTTTAATAGTTTATTTTTTAAAAAACTTATATAATAACTTAAGTATATATTATCTAAAATAAGTAGACACGTGATTTGAAAAGCACAAATATATTACGTTATAGTTAAGTTATTTACGTGGTTAAAAATAGTAGTGGCACGCAAACTTTATCCACAGGGTTCCCTCGGTTCCCTCTTTACACAAAGTCATTGACGAAGAGCCACATCAAATATTCGACGATCCGTTGATACCAATCACATCCCACCCACGCGAGAAAGAAAAAGTTCGATTGAACTCCGTTAAACCACGTGGCGTTTTCCAATCGCCCAAAGCGCGAATCGCAGAAGACCGAACCAAGCACGATCCACAGCCCACGGCCCACGAAGAATTCAACCCGATTTAAATCTCGTTTCGCGTCCGCTTCTCCAGAAGCTTCCCCTCAGGCAAATAATAGCCTCACACTTCCCCTCTATATAAACCCCTTCAACCCCTCTTCGTTCTCTTTGCCAGACGCAACGCGCTGCGTTTGTGTGTAGTTCGTCTGGAGAAAACAGCGTTCTTCCATCTGCCAAGGGTGCGAATCCTTATTTTTGGGCTGCTGTCATGGTAAGCTCGAATCTCATTCTTTCGTGGATCATGAAAAATGAACTTGTTGATTTCGCTACCAAGTTTTTGGGTTTTTGTGAATTTGTCCCTGGATTGGTCGGAAATGAATTCGTGCCTATGGCTTTAAAATTGTTTTATTTCTAATGGATAATCATTTTGAGGTTTGGAGGGAGTTAAATGAAGGTTGGTTTGGAATTTTGTCGTATAGATGCGGTTTTATTTTTGTGACGACTGATGAAAGAGCAAGTAGCTGTATCAAATGTTTGAAGTTAGAAGAACGGGAATTGAAACTGAAATCTCAAATTTTATATGACGAATTAATTATTTGAAACATCCGTATTTTAAGCTATATTACTAGTAAACTCTTTTAACTGATCAACAAGTAATCGATATCAATACTTGTTCTTTCTTAATTTTGATTTATAACAATGTATTCGGGTTTATGATGTAACCTATATATGATAACACGTCTATAACAGAATTTTATAATATGTATAAATAAATGTTTGAATTATTTAGAAAAATAGACATGTTACTGAGTTCATCATGGACCCAAGTTCATGTTAACACAACTCTTTTTAGACATGTATGCTTGATATCGGTAATTCATGTGTCTGTTGGGTCAGTTAGCAATCGAAAGCTGATTTACTTGATGTGTTGAAGTGATTTTTTATTTGATTTTTCGCATATGCAAGTTTACATATAAGTATGGTATTATATGTGGATAGACCATTGTCTCTGTGCATTGATGGTTACTTTATTTTATTTATATATATATATATATATATATATATATATATATATAAGTATGGTATTATATGTATGTATGTATATTCAAGTACTGATATTTTCTATTTTCTGTTTGATTTGTGGCAGATGTCGTATTCCAGAAGATCAAGGTTAGATACGTGCTCAATGTTTAATTTTGCTATTCTGTTTTAAGTGGCAGACATTTTTCCTCATAGGTGTTCCCTTTTCATTTTATAGGTATTCTCCTTCTCCTTCTCCATACAAGCGGTATAGTAGGTCTGTCTCCAGGTCCCTTTCAAGGTCGAGGTCCAGAAGCCGTTCAAGGTATTTTATTTTTTGAAGTAAATATTTAGTTTGTTGGGGTTGATACAGTTTTAAACTCTTTCTTCTTCATTGTCATCTTTGATTATGTTACTATGCATTCGAGTTCAATTTGTTTTCATCTGGTGATTTAGGAGCCTATCTAGAGATGCAGAAAATCCTGGTAACAATTTGTACGTGACAGGATTGTCTCCTAGGATCACCAAGAGAGAACTGGAGAAACATTTTGCTGCTGAGGGAAAAGTATGCTCTACAATCCTTTATATATTTGTTGGTAGTTCCAACATAACAGTTGAATTGCCTTTTTATTTTGTAGAGATAGATGTTCTGCCCGACTCTTGTTTCATACTTTTTAGTTGCTTTTCTTAGGTGATAGATGTTCATCTGGTCGTTGATCCATGGACAAGAGAATCTCGTGGATTTGGATTTGTGACAATGGAAACTGTTGATGGGGCTGATCGATGTGTAAAGTATCTGAACCGCTCTGTACTTGAAGGGCGTGTCATCACGGTGGAGAAGGTATACTCTTTTTGGCAATGTTTCATATTTGCTCTTGGATTCTTAATTACTTTGGTTATTGTTGTTCAACCCTCCTGATTATGCATGGAAGATATATGGATGAGCTCTTAGTTCTCTGAATTTTTAAAGTTTTGTGCTTCTTTCCATTTGAAGTTTCTGTGGCAGCAGGTTAGCTGTGTGTAGCAGCTCTTCATCAAACTCAAATCACAACTAAACAAACAAATCAAATACATCAACAAGTATCAGACCATTGGGGTTGTATGCCCTGCATTTCTCTTTTTCTTCTTGCATTTATATCTTATTGTTTCATGTTCCCTGAATTGTATAGTTCTTAATTGTCCTTATCATGACAAGTGTTATATTTTGGAATTTTTTTGTTAAATATATAATATTTTTTATTATATGTTGGTGTCATAATTTCATGTCTCCGTCTGCTTTGCAATGCCTTTGCCTCATGCTGTTATCTGCACTTTTTGCAGGCCAGAAGACGACGTGGTCGAACTCCAACACCTGGGAGGTATCTAGGACTGAGAACTATTCGTGGTGTGTTTTGGTGTTTTTCCTTGTGATTTCATTCTCTATTGTGCACGATTATTCTTATACTCCTACCAATCTCTAATATCCTATTTCACATAGCTCGCCGTGGCTCTCCAAGCTATTCTCCCCGTCGCTCTCCTAGTTATTCTCCCCGTCGCTCTCCTAGCTATTCTCCTTACAGAAGAAGCTACAGTCGTTCACCATATTCTTCAGACCGTAGTAGGAGTTGTTCTTACTCTCCTGACTGCAGCCAGCGAAGGTCCTATTCCCCTTACTACAGTCGACGGAGGTCTTACTCTCCATACTATAGCTGGCATAGATCATATTCTCGTTATGATCGCCACAGGTCATATTCTCGGTCTCGCTCCCCTTACAGCAGGTTGCCTGTCGGTAGGCCTGACAGATCATACTCTCCCTATGACTCAAGATATGACTCCCCTGATGATCACTATTACAGAAGGCACCGTTACAGGTCAGTTTCTCCAAGTGTCTCGCCAAGGCCGAGAAGGTCAAGGAGGAGCTACTCACGGAGTGTCACTCCTGTTCGAAGGTTAAGCTCAAGGAGAAGCTACTCCCGAAGTGTTTCCCCTAGACCAAGGAAGAGTCGGGAGAGGAGTTATTCAAGAAGCTCTAAAAGGAGTGGTGGTTATTCGAAACGTAAGCTTTCACGTGATCGTGGTAGGCGATATTCAAGAAGCCGAAGTGTGAGCGCAAGTTCAAGATCAATATCGAGGTCGGTCACTCCATCTGCCTCTCATTCAACTTGAGTGTTGTTGGACCTAGATGGGCTTCACCTCTAAGACTTATAGTGGCTATTGGTGTGTACGGGATATATAGTTGTAGATGGAGGTTGCGGTCAGGCCTGTGGTGTAATGGCAAAAGCTTTGAGCCTTGATATACTGCATGTGGGGATAGATCCTGGATGAGGATGAATCCCAAAGTTGTAGATGGAGGTTTATGTCGTTCTGTTTCAGGACTTGTGACCGTCTTTTTATGTATTATTACTACTATGGCTACTGGAGTTGCATTACCGTCAGTGTCGATGATCGGATCTCGTAATTCCATTGACATTTCAAAATTTTGCAATTCCAAAGTACTTTTTTCATTTGTTAGCATTTCGATTTGCTTGTGCCTTGGGCGTGCGGCTGGCATGCTTGCATATTTGGTAAGATTAATAATTATTAAGTAAAAATGATTTTGAAGAATATTTTTATTCAATATTTTGACACTTGAATTTTTATGGAGAGGTGAGTTCATTACATTTTAGGGGTGTTTACGGACAGCGATTGTGTTTTAGATTTTGGTAGGGTAAGTCATAAGTATTTTTATCCAAATGCATGTGTGGACAATTTAGGTAAAATATAGAAGTGAAGTTTAATTTGAATGACATAATAAAAAAATAAAATGAAACGTATGTATATAATAGTTGAGTCTGTTTAAAGTGCAACCTGAATTCAGTCTGAAAAATTCTTCAGGCTTATATTTTCGGGTTTGTTCTTGAAATTTGAGTAAAATTAAGTATAATTCAACCGAAATAGATTGGATTGAGTTGAGTTTTAAGCCAGACTGGAGCATTTTAATACATTTTATGGCAAGAGAATATTTTGTTACTTGAAATGAAGAATATTTTGTTATGTGAGATGATTGAAATGTCTAATTGTCTATTCTTTTATTGATATACTATCATCAATTATTATTACGTTATAATCATTGATCGCCATATACTATCATTCATTGCTGATTACTACGATATTATTATTGACGATCACTATTCTCATGAAACTATGCCAACAATTGTTGGCTGCCATATACTTTGTATGGGTGCTAGGTGTTAGAATTTTGCCGCCTTTCATTGCCATAGACAACATACAGTAGTCAGAGTCTTTTGAGAATATTCAAGTTAACCAAACATAATAATTATTTGCAATAATAATTTGTTTTTAATTTATGATGAGGATTATATTTTTATCATTTTTTTGTTCAAAAAAATTAGGCATAGAAGATGATTTAAATGGATTAAAACTTGTAAGAATAATCTTGGTTAAAGAAAACTTAAATAAAATATCCCGTATTTCTTTTTATTTTTTGCATCGCTTAACTTTTACATTTAAATAAGAACTCCCGCTAAAAAAAGTACTTTATTAAAACCAAAAATTAATTCAAATTGTTGGACCGAATGGAATTGAAGGAAAACAAAAATTAAACCTCATGAATATGTTCTATTTTTTTTTTTAAATGCTCGTAGACTGTTTTGGCGATTGTGGTATTTTCTATTTTTTATATTATCAGTATAACGTGATCTTTTATGTTTTATTTTGATTTTTCTAAAGTGAATGGTGCACTTTAAATGTCCAAGTGTAGTGTTTATGACCATTAATTAAAAAATTAACAGTTTAGAATTTGATAAAATACAAGTACATAAACAATAAATTATAAATTTATTAGAAACAATAACAGATTATAAATTTATTAGAAACTTTTTCATTGATGGGATCAGTGATTATAAAGATGAAAATAACACTCAATTTGGAAAGCTAAGCAAATTTCGACATTAATTGAAAAATAGAATAATCACTTTGTCGTAGATTTGCAAATAGAAAGCTCCACCTGTCCGAAGCAGACGGATTTATAAGAATACAGCTGAAACCAGATATGGCATACTCAACAGAAAGCTAAAATCTCTTTATTTTTACAATGTAATTCTTTTTATTCACTTCTCCATTTTACTTGTGATGCTACCCTTTGTGCTATACAGAGACCTGAAAGCAAGAGATATCCAGCTGAAATTATGGTACACGGCACTGTTCTATACCCCAAATTTCCTTGGCATACTGAGCAATCGTTCGGTCACTGCTGAACTTCCCACTCCCAGCAGTGCTCAAAATAGACATTTTCAGCCACCTTTTCCTATCACTGCATGCAAAACATGCAAATAATAACATATACTTCATACAAAAGGATAGTTCAAAAGTTTCAAAGCTACAAATCCATTCAGGACCTGGCCATATTTTCCTTCCTATTACTATCATGGCAGGGTTGAAATAGGGGGAGGAGGTAACAACCTTGAAAAATTGGCCTATGTGGCTCTGTCACCATTAAAACCTCATAATTAATGGGTGAAAGTAGTAGGAAACTTTACAGTAAGCTTCCCCTGTGAAAGTTTGTGGATAAGGCTAACGTTGTAGGGATGAATGAGTCCAAGGTCAAGTACTAACAGTTTGACTAAACCACTTTTTGGTCTTTGATCAGAGTATCCCATAGGCATTCCCACTTTGACTAAACCACTTTCAATGCATGTTGTAAATTCTTCAAACATTAACATTTTTTTAAAAGAAGTCCAGAAACCAAGGAAATATTGTTTACAATTTTGCTTTAACTAGGTAATAAATTCATTTATTTTATTTTGCAAAAAGGATTTTATTTTCTACCACAAACAGGTAGAGAAACTAAAAAGTGAAAACATAAAGAGAGATTGGGTCTTACCGATAAGCTTCATCTACTCTTGCCTGAGCATCCAAGTAGCTTGGGAAGTCATGACCAACAAGAAAGTAATCACCACGGCCATAACCAGAATTTCCTTCCAAAGACTCAAGCAATGGGTTGTAGTCATAGCTTCCAAACACTCCACTCCTAATAAATTTCTTTGCCTCTTCAAATCGAGGATCCGGTTTGAACTATAACACAGAAAGTGATAATGTTAACTAAGGAAAGTTACAATTAGCAGCCATTCATCAACATGTAAACAAACAACTAAACATAGCCAAGCAAAGGAGGATCCTTTTGTGGAAAGAGAAATCTAACTTATGGTTTCAGCTCACTCTCCATGCAGCTTGACGAGCAAGATGAATGGAATCAAGTTTCATTGGTGTTGCGGAGTAGACGGAACCCTCCCACATATGGGTCCCTAGAGTTAGATCTAAAAGTTACTGCTTGAACAGTGAAATTCCCATGTGGCTTGAGATGAAGGAATAGTTTCCTATCAGAAATCAGGTCAAAGAAACCCATTTTGTTTATTCTAATACCTAGTCTGTTATATTCTAAGATCCAAAACTGCGTTGGTGAAAGTTTGACACAATGCTAAACCCTTGCACTAGACTAAAATATTCTTTTTAGTTTTTATTGATTGATCATTGGTAAATTTTTAGAGTTTATACGACATAACAAAGTTAAACAGTCAGAGACTATGTAAGACTATTAAGAAGCACTAGCACTATTTTTACTGAAAATTTGAAATTTTAAAGTTCACAGAAAGAATGAATATAATTGCAGACCAGTCCATTCTCTCTTTCCTTCAGCAGTCGAGGGACTTCTTCTGCTGTTGCACCAAAGAGGAAAAAATTCTCCTCACCAATCTCCTCCCTGATTTCCACATTAGCTCCATCTAAGGTACCTATTATAAGGCACCCATTCAGAGCAAATTTCATGTTGCTTGTGCCACTTGCTTCCATGCCTGCAGTGCTAATATGCTGGGATAGCTCACTCCCTGGAATCAGTACCTCCGCCACAGACACATTGTAATTTGGGACAAACACAACCTGACAAAGTTTGAACAATTAATAACATCTTTATAATTTATTCCACCATAAGTGTAATATCAAACTTCCAGAAGATCAGCAACTTATCTCTATTTCATAGTACATATACAGATGTCTGTATCCATATAGAAATGCATGCATGCGAGTATGATGTATGTACAAGTTAAGTAAACAAGCAGAAATAATATTAATAATCCAGGTCTTCTTCCACAGATCCAAAGCTTTCCCCATTCCTCTTCTACCAAATAACTTACCATATTGCAGCAAGCTAATGAAAAGCGTTCAAACTCTGGCCTATACATTGCTTACATTACCAGTAAGCAATTGGCCAAAAACAAAAGAGCATCATAAAATTTTATTGTAATCAATTGCAAAAAATACACTATCCCTCTGTTTGGACGTGAGGAATATTTTCAAGAGAAATTTTGAGGAAAAAATTTTAAATTTTAACTTTCTGGACTTTTCTTTCTCCATTTACTTTTCAGATTTATTTCTCTCAAACCAAACATAGTGTATATGTCTGCCCAAAGCAAATGGACAGAAAATGGGGAGCACAACTAGTGGCAGGGTATCCCACTGCAAAATAAAGGAATCATAAACTGACAGGAGAGTTGTTTTACTATTAGTACACATCAATTTTGAGGTCTTGATATAGAACCATTAACAATAAACTTTCATGCCCTGCACCATTAGAAGCAGATAGGTATGATAATTTATGAACAAAGCATTTATTATACTAAATTTTTCAACCTTCAAAAGAAAAGGAAGGATCTAATGTTATCCAGAAAGTCATACAAAATTAAGTTACCTTCAAGTAACTATTGACCTCAGGATCATTATTGACAACATCAGCAACATCATTCACCAGCCTGACTATTCTTTTAGCATTTGTATATGTTGCAAATGCCTTTCCTCCAATCATCACAGAGCGCGGAGTTGTATTTTTCCGTTCTTCGGGGCTCATCTATTACAGTTTAGTTATAAGGACTATTTTCAGTATAGATCACAACTTTTTCTATAATGCTGGGATCTTAGAAAATACAGTGACAGTATCACCTAGATGAATGCTGACAAAATGCTATACAAGACAGTGTTGATGTATAATAAGCATGAGACAAAAGGCCAGAGTAGGGATAGCTGCTAAATCCTTAAAATATCATTGTTAAAATAGCTGTTCAGGTGCAAGAATACAACACAGGTAACCATTAATCATTATCATTATAAACACAGGTTAAAAGTATTGCCCAAAAAAATTGGTAAATCAGAACAATGGGGATTTCAAAATTTTACTCTATCGAACAGTGGGCCATTTCTCATACCTTTAACTTCTTGTATCTATAAATCACACCAAGAATATTTAGTAGCTGCCTCTTGTATTCATGGATGCGCTTGACTTGAATGTCAAATAGACTATCTGGGTCAATGCTCACCCCCGTCACCTTCAGAATGTACTGTGCCAGGCGCTGCTTATTAGCCATCTTTGCAGACAGCCATTCAGCTTGTAGGTCTTCATTGTCAGCAAACTTTAGGGCAAAAAAACAGGAATTGAATGTGAGAATGCTGCAATAATAGGAATCAGTTAGCTGCAGAGAGGAAGCATCCGGCTACTCACCTGTTGAAGACCTGATAGTAAGTCAAGATTGGTTACCCATTGATCACTTTTTAACCACTTAGTGATTATGCTACTTAGCTCAGGACTGCAAAAACGAAGCCATCTTCGTGGTGTAACGCCATTGGTTTTATTTTGGAACTTTGTTGGCCATATTGAAACATACTTTGCAAATAATTCTGACTTTAATATGTCACTGTGTAACTGCGCAACACCATTTACCTACAAAGAGATGGGTACCAAGAAGTTAATAAATTTCAAATGAAATCAATTAGCACAAATATAAAAACTAGGTTTGCAGAGGAAAAGAAAAATAATAATAAACAGGTTTGCTTCCAAGATATCATCACAAGATTAATATACACGCAGTTAAAGTACTTGCTAGAGTAACACCTTAACAAGACTTTAATTATCAGTTGTTTTAAATACTCAGTTTAACTTTTTTCAAATACAACTATTGGAACAGTATGTGAGTTTGGAAAAACAAGTGCACTGTGTAATGTGGTATTAACCTAGCAAAAGTTCTTCACTGCCAAGATAACTTCAAGAAAATAATATAACATGCAGGAAATGTGCTTGCTAGAGCAACACCATAACTGGACTTTGATTGACAGTTGTTTTAAAACATTCAGTTTAATGTTTTTCCCATACCAATATTGGAACACTTGATGATTTTGAAGAAATAAGAAGATTGAAGACAAAAATATAGCGAGATGGATGAGACTCTTCTTTTGTTAAGTTCAGACAAGTGCACCACTCACCGTATGCGAGGAAACCACACACAAATTTGCCATCCGAACTACTGGCTTCTGGGGATTATTGTCCAAGATGCGTATGGTGGAAAGTTCACTCTCAAGGTCCACTCGCGTTGTATTTATCATTACAGTGAACTGCAAGCATTTTATGATTTTCAAATGGATAGATATCAGTATACCTTTCGTGGAGTTTATTAAAGACAAACAAGGATGGTGAGCAACTTACCCTCTTGTCTATTTCTTCTATGATTTGCATATGGCGAGGAAGCAGTTTCCACATTACAGGTTGAGACCATTTTTCCAGCGCTTCAGGGAGGACAGTGTGATTAGTGTAAGCAATTGTCCTGGTTAACATATAGCATCATATTTTAGCTATGAGGAATACACTACAAATGTTGAAGGGCCATGGAAAAAAGAAAATTGCAAATGCCTATGCCATGCAACAAATTCTAAAATTTAATGAACCTTGTTGTCACATCCCATGCTTCATCCCATCCAAGCCCTTCATCATCCATAAGTAATCGCATCAACTCTGGTATTGCAAGGGTAGGGTGAGTATCATTCAATTGTACAGCAACCTTTGTTGGGAACTCGGACCAATTCCAAGGTCCCTTCCCTTGTCTCCTCTCCTTAAATCGGAAAATTATGTCCTGTAATCGGTCCAAAATGGGAGAAGACAATAGTGAGAATAGCATGAGAGATGTAACTATAGTCCTAATTGATTATCATTGTTAAAAGGATCCGTGCCATTGAAATTAGAATCCATTCTTTGTTACATCAAAATATATGGGTTGTCAGCCAAGGAATTCATAAAGAAATATCCCAACAAAGAGTAGAAAATTTTGTTTGTTGCATCAATTGACTGAGGGGGGATGGTGAATTGTTGATAATAGGGAAAAGGGCATAAAGATCCCTAAACTTTGGGTCATTTGCAAATAACTTCCTGAACTTTAAAATCATTCGAATTAATATATAAATTATAACAATTACAGAAATCAATCCTTCTACCCACCTGCCGTTAAGGCAAGTAACAGAGCTATTGTCATGTGACCTGCATATGTATTTTTTAAAGACATGACACAATCATAACCATCAAATCAAAACAAATCTGATCCATTTATTTTAAATCATTTTTCTAAACAAATCTACAACATAACATTATTTGTTTAGATTTAAAATCAATGGACTAAATTTGTTTAGATTTGATAGTTATGATTGTGCTACATCATTAAAAAATGCATGTGCAGGTCAAATGATAACAGCTCTGTTAAGTGCCCTAACTGTAGGTGAATGGAAATGTTGATTTGTATAATTATTATAGTTTAAGTATTAATTAGGAAGATTTTAAAGTTTAGGGGGTTATTTGCAAATAATCTAAAGTTTAGGGGATCTGTGTACTCTTTTCCTTGATCTCTCAAACCTTAAAATGTAAGAGTCAAAACTTTGAATTAAGACAACATCAGACCAGCATAATATGATCATTTTCCTTCCACCACTGCCAAAATTTTTATCCCTAACTTCCCATTAGCATGAAGCACAAACAACTATGATTTTTTTTTTTTTATAAAAGAAGAAATTCATTAAGACAAAGAGAAGAAAAATACAAGAACTTGGAGGAAAAGGGATCCTCCATAACGAAAAAATAAAAAATAAAACAACAAAGAATAAGAGAAAGCATCAATGGGGCAAAGCTGCCCAAACCCCTTTGCATCTCTTCGGGAAACCCACCTAAAAAGACACGTGCTTTACACCAAATAGAAGGTAATTGCCTAGTCTTATCACAAATCAGCTGTTGAGCCAAAGAAACCTCCTCAAACATACGAGTGTTACATTCCAACCAAATGTCCCAAATAGTAGCATAGATTGCACGTTGCCATAGAAATTTTGCCCCTTTACTTTTACCAAATCCACTACAGCTAGTCACCAAAAATTGCTACAAGGATCTAAGGCACACCCAACATTCACCAAAAAGGCCAAATAATGTATTTTATAAAGAAACAGCAACAGAACAATTTAAAGAACAAATGAGGAACCAATTTTTAACAAACACCACACATAACAAATATATCAGGGGAAGCAGTCTTATGTGGCACAAACAACTATAATGTAAAGAACACATAAAATGAAGAGGAACACTTTCAGGTTGACTTAACTTACCTGAAGTGATGCACTGCAGAGAGAAAGAACTGCTGCTTCAGCCTTAGAAGTTTTCCATCTTCTGTGGCATCCCCAGGATATAAAACCGCACAAATCTACCAATGCAAATTTTAGTATAAAACTGCTTAAAAAAATTTTATGCTTGATTCTTATGTTGTAGAGAAGGGGATAATGGGGGTTAGGGAGATTACAAAGTTCAACAGGATTTGTTCTAAGATCTAGAAACGGCAAAGACAGGCTTATCTCTGCATGTATTTCACTCTTATAACTGCAACAAGATCTTTGCAGGTAGAAGGTCAACCATTATATATGATACACTCATAATAGCCACTCACATTCACCAATACATTTTTTTTTTTAGTATAAGAAGCCACTCACCAATCATCCTCATGGCAATAACGTGGTTATTATTGAACAATAATGAAAAGTCACCAATACCAACCTGTTGAGCTCGTGAGTGAAGCACTGCAGCAGATTCATGTTGCCCATCATTAAATAAAAATAAATCAAAATCCTCAGCACATGCTTTTGCTTCCCAGAGGCGGAGACTGATGGTGTTCTTGGTTTGGTATCCTGGAATGGGCACATCATAAGCCAGTGCTTGCACAACCTCTCCTCCAACCCATTTTCGGCTGGCATACATACCAAAATGTAAGTACTTAATATCAATGTATCTCAATAGAGTAAAGCTTGTTTTTACATGTGAATTAAGATTAAAATGAAAAAGCCTTAAACTGATTTTATAAAGTAATTCAGTAGATTTCCACTTACGTTCCATTGGGATTAACCTCAACATGACCAAAGAATCTGATGGGATACAAAATGTCATGCCTCACAACTTCCCAGGGGCTAAACTTCTGTTTGGTTTTCATTTGAGTTTATGCATCAGTATCCCGTGAAACATGTGATATATAATATATTTCCACAGAACTAAAAGGAAAGAGAAAATAAAACCTCAAGCCAGTCCTCTGCAACTTCCTCCTGCCCTTCCCTGCTGATTCTCTGCTTAAATAGCCCATATCTATACCTCAAACCATAACCCCAAGCAGGCAAATTTAGTGTTGCCATCGAATCGAGAAAGCAAGAAGCAAGCCTACCAAGACCACCATTTCCTAGTGCCGCATCCTTCTCCTGTAAAGATTTATCTTTAATCATTTTTTCTTTCTGTTGAAATTATAGGGTTTAGATAGAGAAAAGGAAGAAAGTAAAATGAAGATTAATAAATAGTATTTGATAGATGTGTTTGATATGTTACAAAAGACAAAGCACTAACATTTATTTATATTCTAGTAACCCTAATTAAATAAGGAAATAAATTAAGAAATATAATAAAATTATGATACAACTCCTAAAATTGCTTGCACTAATTGATTCCACAATATATTCTAAATATCTTCTAAAGATATTCTAACACTTCCTCTCAAGCTAAAGCTTACTAAGCTTTAAGCTTGTTACAAATAAATACTTTAATTAAATTATATAAATATAAAGTGGACTTCACAACTTAGGATGCTGGGGACGCTAGAGAGATGAATATTGTTGGAAAGATAACTCAGTAAGGAATGATCATCAGCCTATGTGAGAAGAAAGGATTCTAGGATTCGGTTTGACTAGATGACAGACCCAAAAGACTTGAAGAGAAATACCACAAGTATTATTCATTAGTGGAAAAGAAGTCACCATCGGAATAATCGTTGATGGGAAGAGAATAAAATCACAAACACAAAGTATTGAAGAGATGTCACCACTGATATGAATCATAAGTGGGAAAGAAATCACCATCGAAATGATCATCGATGGGAAGAGAATAACATGACAAACATTAGTATTAAAGAGATGTCACCATTGATATGACTAATCAGTGGAAAAGAAGTCACCATCGGAATGATCGTTGATGGGAAAAGAATAATATGACAAACATTAGTATTGAAAAGATGTCACTATTGGTATAACTCATCAGTAGGAAAGAAATCACTATCGGAATGATCATCAATAGGAAGATAACAACATCACGAACACTAGTAGTAAAAAGTCACCACTGATATGACTCATAAGTGGAAAAAAAATCACCATCGGAATAATCATCGATGAGAAGAGAATAACATGACAAACACTAGCATTGAAGAGATGTCACCACTGATATGATTCATCAGTGGGAAAGAAATCACCATCGGAATGATCGTCGGTGGGAAGATAACATCATGAACACTAGTTTTGAAAAGTCACCATTATCATGTTCACTCCCCTTCAATGCTATGCTAGCATTAAAAAAGAGTCAAACAGTAAAAAAACAGAAAAAATAGATGAGAGAATAGGTTGAAAAACAATAAAGGAGAATTTACAAATGAGTTCTATAGAACTCGACACAGTGGAAAGCATGGACACCCTCAAAGCGAATGGTACTGCTCTAATACCATGTTGAAATTATAGGGTTTAGATAGGAAGAAAGAAGAAAAGAGAATAGAGAACAATGTGATAAATATATTAGATGTGTTTGATTTGTTACAAAAGACAAAGCACTAACATCTATTTATATTCTAGTAACCATGATCAAATAAGGAAATAAATAAGGAAATATAATAAAATTATGATACGACTCCTAAAATTGCTTCATCAATTAGTGCATTAATTGATTCCACAATATATTCTAAAGATTTTCTAAAGATATTCTAAATATATTCTAACACTTTCCTTTGATTAATAAATTATTGATGTTAGAGATATAAAACTATTCATATGCTTTTACCTAACAGCTTAAGATTTCAGGTGAGTTAGTTCTTGGCATGGTATTAGAGTCTCTATGACCAAGCGGTCAAGAGTTCAATCATTGTTCCTCCATTCTTTATACTTCAATAGAATTTTAACACAAGGTAAAGTGGGTCTGTGTGCTCTTAGGAAAGTTGGTCCTTGGCACTTGGTTTACTATTAAATTATTTTACATTGCTCAGGGTAATTTCATGACAGAACGCTCTAGGAAAAAAAAAAACTATTTCACATAAAAAGGTTGTAATATTTGAATTACCTGCTCTGCTATTTCTTCAAGTTCGAGTCCAAATTTGCGCAAAGCATTGGCATATGCATCTTGGATATTCAGATTACCAATAGCATTGGTCAAAGCTCGACCTTGAAGGAACTCCAGCGATAAGTAGTAAGTTTGCTTGGGATCAACTTTGTGAAAATGAAGGTATGTTTCATTCCATTGCTGACATGGATATCATCAATGTACAATAACAGTATTAGTCCTATCCAACCACATGATACAAGCACATACAACTAACCTAAGACTAATCAGTTGAGACTTGAGAGGGAAGAACAAACCATTTACTAAACTTGAAAATTTTGCTCTTATTTATGTGGTGCAATGTAAATACCCTTTATTTATGTAGCTTTTATCTTCACTGAATTCCAAAGACATGATTCACAACTTGCCTCATTGATTACAAATATTAACCAACATTATATAATGTGCTTGAATTTCAGTTCAATTCAAGTTACTGAATTGAGCTGTCACATGGAAAAGTATATAGAGGTTCACATATATATGCACTTTCCACACACTGAAACACTTGACTTAGTGGTATGACCAATTTGTTGTCCTAGAACTATTTGTTACAAAAAAAAGCTTATTTTAAATTGAAGTCGACCCACAATTGCTACTAAGATACACAATTCAGCAATCACCATTAAAACTATACCAATACCATGAAATGAAATGCATATTCCCACAGGGAGAGCATCGCTTACTCTATGTGAATGAAACACCATTGACTCACAGATGATTTTTCGAAACTAAAACTTGGGCATAGACATCCAAAATCCAAGAAGTAGCATACTCGAATGAGACGATCGCGAACACTCTCTGCAGTAGCATAATAAGCCTGCTCCAGCTCAAACTTGAAAGGGGAAAAATGAGGGCTGAACTGAGCATGATAACTGATATTGGACGCGATCTCGTCAGGATTTTCAGCCAATGGGTGCGCCACCGCTGGAACTTTGGGAGAAACTGCAGAAGCACCTCCAACGCCACTACCAGTAGCCTCTACTTTGGCAGCCATTTCCAATTACTTATCTTTCTCAAAATCAAACTGTCTTCAATAAAATATAAACTTTATACAGTATCAATCAAAATGATCATTAACTAAAAGCACCCAAGTGAGAGAATATTACCACTTCCAACTTAAAGCAATGCTATCTGTCAAGCTGAAGAATTGAAGAAGAGGGCAGGAGAGGAAACAAGAGATTAATAAGCAGAAAGAAAATCTGGGTGTGGAAGCATGTGAAAAGAAGAAAGAAGATATTTCAAGGAATGCTAGGCCACAAAAGAGAATCAGGAGATATGCTAAATGATACTTCAAGTGAGACCCAAAAAGTGGAAACAGACAGAGGGAGAGAGGGAGAGAGGGAGAGAGAAAGAGAGGGTTTTGGAGTATCTGAAGACATTCAAGAGAACGAGAACAATAAGAGTTTGCAAGTTGACAAAAGGGAAGATTGAGAGTGAAGGAAGGAAGAGTCACGTGGGAGAGTGTGGGATGGATTTGGCATTGGGATCAGATAGTTTAGGAACGGTGAGGCGGAGGACCACGTGGCTGTGTTCTATTGGAAACAGATGCAACAGGAAAAGGTTACGGTTTTATAATAGCGGTTGTTTCGCACGGAAGGAGATAGAAACGTGCGTGTAATCTACGTCTTTAATATTTATGCGGCATGTATTTTTGTAGAAAGGAAAAATAGGAATATTATTATGTCGTAACATTTTCTGATTTTTTTAATTGAATCTGTTTTTTCTTTCTTTCTTTTGGTATCACGAAAAGATTTTTGTGTTAAGCTTCTTCTCATAGAGAAATTTTGATGTATTCTAACTCTTTACTTGTATGTAGGAAAAAAATAGAAAAAAGAAAAAAAATGAATAAAAATAATTTTTTATTTTCTTATAATTGAATTCAGAGAAAAGAGAAGAGAAAAAAATTATTTAAATATATAAAAAATTAAAAAAAATAAAATTTAATTTCTTCTTATGTTTTCATTCATTCTTACTTTTCTATTCACTTGAGAAGAAAAAAAATTTCATGTAAGAATACATCTTTTTTTTTTCTCTCTTCTTACACTTTTTAACTCAAACAAGCAAGAAAATTTTTTCTCTTCTTCCACTTTTCCTTCCCCTAATTTTTGTCTTTCCTCTTCTCTCCTTTCAAGCAAAAAGTAATAATATTACACTCAATTCATTAAAATTGTAACAAGTAAATTACATAACTATTTAGATAGTTGAATTGAATATAAAATATTATATAATAAATTTTAAGATAAATCTGAATCATTGAATGTTATACTCTAAAAGTATTTTAAAACTTTTCCTTTTCATGAGTCATATGGGTCATGGAATCTCTTTGTAAACATGCCTATATAACTAAATTATTATTTTGAAAATAACAAACAACAAGATAACAAGTATTCAGTATGGTGATAAATAAGTTAACTTTTTATAGAGAACTAAAATTTAAACTTTGAAGTAAGTACTTATTAAAAGGATATTTTGGTTACAACTATACTAAAAAAAAAGAAATTACTGAAATAAAAAGACAAAAAAAAGATTAAAATGAGATTACATATATTTAACGCACAATTCAAAGTAACGTCAGGTGGTTTTAGCAATGTTTCTAATTTTTTATTTTTTTAAGTATTATTTCTATTTAAGATGTAAACTCGAAGTCAAGAAAGATTTCATGAGCTAAGTTAGGGATTAGATTAATGCAAAAATTGAGTTTATTAAATATTAAACTAGTGGTAAGTGTTTGATGCAATAAATATTGAATAGTTATATTGAATCATATGTTGTTTTGTTTACTTGTTTGATCTATGCATGTGCTTTATTTATAGATTAAAATTAACAAACATGATAGAGTAGGATTTTATGCCAACTTCATGCTGATTGTGAAAAATGGTTCTTTGAACAAATATTTTTTTGGTTCTTTTTTGTTCCACTTTTCAGTCTAGTTTGTACCTACTTCTTAATTCCCTTTCTTCACTTCTTGCCAGAATGTTGCATATCAATTTCATTAAACCTTTTTTTTCCATCAAAGACCAAATACCAAACAATAAATGTCATATAACCATAAATGCCCCAAAAGTACAATCATATTGAAGCCAATAAATAGATTCTCACTGTTTACACTTCACTAGCCTTTACAACATCCCAAGCCACAACATTGAGGAATGAAGATGCTATGACTTTCCCGATATTTTATAATCCCACCCCAAGCAGGCCCCAAACCATACTTTCCGGTCTCAACAATCTAAAACCTTTTCAAAATGGAAGAGGGAAAACCTCATTAAAGTAACAACTTCAGGTGATGAACATTATTCAAACAAGAGCTGTATTAGAAATGTGTTGACTATCTGAAGTCTGAACAATCAATGAACAAATTTCAGGAATGCATTTGATCATGCAGAGACAAATTTATAGCTGTCATCATCTTCAATACCAAATGACATATGCCTGTTCTTCCTAGCATCTCTCTGAGGAAAATCTAAAGAATGGCGAGAAGTAGGGGGAGGATGAGAAAAGGCTTCATCTCTAAAATCTTTACGGATGCCCCATAGAACCTCTGCACATTTCTTCATGGATGGCCGTGATTGTCTCAAAGGTGCAAGGCATTGGTAAGTTAGCTTGAGAACCTTCTCCACTGCCTTGTTTGAGGCTGGACTTCTCCGCAGCCTTGGATCCATGGCAATCACTGCATCTCCTTGTTGCAAGGTCCGCATTGCCTGCATACATGCAAATTATGTCCTCCAATTTTAATTCTCATATCATTATAAGATACAAAGGAAGGTGGTATGCTATGCTAGTTTTGCATTTCATATTATCTGCATATCTATTTTAATTTGTAAGAAGAACAAAAATCATAGCTTTGCAGAAGCATGAGGCAAGCCGACCCCATTTAGCAAGGAATACTGTATGGCTCTAATTTGACTCTTGGCTCAACAACAATTGCTCAACTGTCATTTCTTTCAATGGCCTCAAAGTCAATAGTCTATGTCTATGACAATTTTGTACGTATTTAGGAAGAGGTTTGGTTCTAACTGAAGACTTAATTATTGAGTTAAACTAGAAAACTTGAATTCATTAGAGAGCTTATGCTGTTTTTTCTGAGTTCAGTTTCTGGTTGATATCACTCATTTGATACTATTAGGTTAATTACAACTAGTCCATTAAAATTTCTTCATTCAAAAATTATGCACTTAATGTACCTAGGACTCTTTCTATTTGTTGGAAAATTAGCAAAGAATCTTTCAATATTTCATTTGCATTTCTTGCTTTGCCAAATTCAACATTATATGTCTTATTATTGTCCATAATATGCTTTTAATTGTTAAATTTGATATTCCTCTTCTTGCAAGTGTTATGGGAGCAATACATATGAGGAGAAAGATCTGTTCTGTCATGGCCACTAGAATGGTTCTATGGTGAATTTCTTTCATGTGGGACCGGAGACTAAACAAACTCTGTAGAATTGAACTTGGGACTTCAACTTTCATAGGAGAAAAATTCTCACAGAGACGTCTACCACAAATGGAAAGGGTAAGGTCCATCTTAGTCATCTGATAAGGTAATGTTAGCCACTGCATACTATCACTATTATCCTTCTTCTTGGATTAAGGAATTTGCTGTGAATAGAGACTCTAATTCAACTTCTTTTGCCATTAGAATTTATCAATGAACTTTAAATTGATGAAGTGTACCCTTACAAAACAGAAGTGAAAACGTTTTAGGAGATCAAAATCAATCCTGGGACAGTTTAGCTACTATCTTTCAAAACTTGGAGGAAACTAAATGTCAGTCAGAACCTGCGATATCCCTTTCTCGAATAACCCAGTAACCATAATGTGCATACTTAGAATAACTTTGGACACTGCACAAAATTAACTTTATGTTTTCTAAATTTTGGCTGGGATATGGTTGAAACAATCACAACTTATTCTAAAGAGATGTGCTCATCTAGTAAAATTACTATCTTAGTTCTTTTGTAATGCTTTCGGTAGATTTAACATACTTACCCATCTAATTGTCACTCTCTCATTGAGGGGTCTCTTTGGTTCAATTGGATATCGTCCTGTCATCATTTCAACAAGCAACACGCCAAAAGAATAAACATCACTCTTTTCAGTGAGTTGATATGTTCGCAGGTACTCAGGATCCACGTAGCCAGCTGTTCCTTTAATTTGAGTTGAGACATGGGTTGCACCAGGGTCTTCTGCAGCCAACCGTGCAAAACCAAAGTCTGCCACTTTGGCCCTTAGGTTATCAGTGATTAGGATGTTTGATGCTTTGATGTCTCTATGAATAATTGGATGATCTGTCAATTAAACAATGCAGATTCAGGAATTCAAATGCTTTCACCAGTACATTAACTTTAAGAGAACAAACAAGACTAGTTAAGTAGTTGTAAGGTGACTTGAGCAGACATTGCAAATAGCCTGCCCTGAAAGTAGGGTAGATGCATTACAATTATACAGAATTCAAATTTGTTGTTACAGATTTCTTCCTTTCTAATCTAGTTCTGTGGACATACCTGTGTACGTATGAAGGTATGTAACTGCATGAGCTACATCAATTGCTATGTCTAGACGCTCACCAATTTCTAGTCCATCTCCCCGCTTACCTGCATTGGTAATTGACAACTTCTATGTCATTATAGTATTTGATCATAAAGCTAATATATTTCAGTACAACGTTATTGAATAATATATACACTGCACAAGTCTATATTTGGTAATCTGCACTTCACCAAACCACATGCACTAAGTCCAGGTTATGTATACACTGCAAAAGTCTTCTACAGTATTATTAGGTTGCCGAAGCAACTACAGCCCACTGAAAATATACTAAGTACAGACATTTTGCAGAGAGTGAAATTCTATGATGCCATTGAAGCACATTCCAAGAGATGAAATGATATGCAGCTAAAACATTCTGAAAAGTTTCAGATGAAAAGATTGATACCATTATTTATGCAAGAATAGTAGAGAATGCAAAAGCTGAATCTAATAAAATTTAAATAAAAAATCATATTGATTAATGAAAAGAGATATGCTCATTATGCAACGGATCACTTTCTAAACAATGCATGTCCTTCCTAGTTTTGTTAATTCAAGTCTTTATGCTTCATAAATCTGGACAAAAATAAAAAATTGAACTGATATCTTGACGTTTCTTTTTTCATGTGATAGATGACTGACAGTCCCTGGACTTACTATCTAGATGTTCCCGAAGTGTCCCTTTACCAACATATTCAACAACAATAATCTTTTCATCTCCATGCTCCAAATATCCATACAACCTCACAAGATTCAGATGCTCGATTTTTGACAAGGTGTATATTTCATTCTTGAACTCAGATAAGTGCTTGTTTTGTACATCCTGTCAAGAAACTTCACTACATCAGACTCATTGATTAAAAAAAAAAAAAGTTACAAATCTAAAAATTCTATGCTGTCTGATGAATCTGCTTCTTTTTATCATCTTCAATCACAATTGAACAAGTTCTAGAGATGAGAATTAGTCAAAAGATAAACACTATGCTATACCTTCTTGGCACGCTTTACGGCCACAAGAGATCCATCATTAAGCTTCCCCTTATATACTGTTCCAAACCCACCTTCCCCAATCTGATTATCTGGAGAGAATTTTGCTGTTGCCTTGTAAATTTCTTCAAAGGAGAAGTTTCCCGTCCCAAGCTGCTCACTTGCAGTGCCAGATGACACGGAGGAATGAGAAAACTTCCATTTTGACGAACTCTTGTTACTTTTAGATGAAAAATCTGTTGAAGCTGCAAATCACGGTAAATCTAAATTTTGGAAGATCCATGACAATGCAATAAAATGAATCCTGCTAAAGCACTCATCATCCCCCATTCAAGTGACTTTGCACCAAAACATTTTATGCCAGAAAAGTTTTCCACAAACTGAATCCAGTATAAATTAAGGGTTGAGTAAGAGCAAGCACAACGAAATCAGTTTACATCATCAAATGGTAAAAGAATCATATTTTTTCATCAGACTTACATGATACCCCTCTGACTTTGTATGTATTCTTTCTGTCATCACTTTCAACACCTTTTGAGGGTGTTTTTCTTTTCCCAGAGAGAAACAATGTAAAAACAACTGCACATTTCTTGACAGCAGACTTGATATATTTCAGGGCAGAATGAGTCTCTCTGTCATTGCCTGCATCCCTATCTTTCTGTTTTCTTTGGCTAGGCTGAGGCAAATTGGGGCCTTGTGTTTTCTTCATTTGCAGAGGCCAAGGCTATTCCAGATCATTTCTTGTAGCCAAAAATTAAAACGAAGATAGTCTCAGTTGCTTTCGTGTATTATTCTTTTCCTCATAATTTATTTCCCTCAGACCAATTCATCAACCAGATTTTTTTGCAGCCCAATGAAAATAAGTTGCCTGCAATAGCTTTGAGTCCTACCAGTTACATCCTACCAGGTCAAAGTATTAGCAGGCATAGCCGTCCAGGTCAATAGCCAACTAGAGTTGGACTACAGTTAATGCCACAGCCTTGGTCCCTACGCGGTTGTTTGGTCATGGACTCTGACCGCAAACTTGTGGCTTAAAAAGGGCCCTATGCTTCTTTACTCCTTGTTTTTGAGACGAGACACAAACAGTTGTGTTAAAATAATAATTCTTGTAGTTCTAATTTTCTGTTGGTAGTGTTACAAGGGTAACATAAAATCATGTATGTCTTTGTTTTTTTTTTTTTCACTCAAAAGTTTGGAGAGGAAAGTTGCCTAATTCCGGATATGCCACAAGAATATTTATAACGGTACTTATAAATTATTTATAATAAAAAAATATTAACAAATATTGAACTCAAAACTTTTAAATTGATATGACTCCCAAATCTTATTAGAAGTGCTCGTTTTTTATCAGAAGCTTGTGATTTAGTTTTTGATTGAGCGAGTAGGGGAAAATAATTCTTAATTGTTGGTACCAAAAATAAAACAGCTGATTCAGTAGCACGGACTGCAAATAAGAGTTCAGTGTCATTATGTTAATAAAAAATGGCTCGGTGGTATGTTAACGAATTGGTATACTATATAAACGAGTCATATCAATTGAGCTAATTCTTATTTATGAGATCTTTTTGGGTTTCTCTATTTGCAAATTTATGCCAAATATCAGCCATATGTATGCAAACTTATCACTAAAAGATATATTAGTTTAATAACATAAACTAAACAATGAAAAGTACAACAAACTAACAAATTAACATCTGATGCTTAGTTTAAAGGAAGATCATACAGTTTCATGTATATATGTTAGTAATTTGATAATTTTATTTACTTAAATAACCAAAATATTCACGAGGACAATAAAATAGAATAAAAAACTGCTTTTTTTAGTAACGAAATTGAAAGTTGAAAGCCAAGAAAATATAGATTGACCAAAGGTGTTTGTAAGATGTCAACACGTTGCATCTTCATCAGATTATAATTTCAAAATTCCTTGATGTCTTCTCTTTTAATGGAAGAAGCACCCTTTTGACTATTCCACGAAACTGGCAAAATTTTCGAGAAACCAAGAGAGGCCATTCAAGGAAACCTATGATTGAGAAGACCCACAAATTGCGGTGTATTTTATTTACAAACTTGCTGGTTATTTATATACTAGACCAGTAGACCTAGTTACAAAGATATGCTAATTGTTATATTTGATCAAAGCAAAAAGTTTTACTTTAGCTTTCACTTATTTATTGACACATTTTAACTATTTTGACATGATGGAACACTTTATTAATGTAACAAAAAATTATTATATAATAGTATAAAAAAATGAATGTAAACAAAGTAAAAAGTATAAATTATTAATAAAAAAAATTAAGAAAGTAAATTTTAACATCAAAATTTATTATAAATGTATATTTATTTTATTATAATTTTAACTGTTAATTTTTTATTAATAAATATAAATCTTTAATTTTTCTTCTAAAATAAAATTCATAAAAAAACTCTTATATTACTATAAGAGTAAATCAGAATTATATCTATTGTTATATTTTCTTGTATCCATTATTATATATACTTATATCCATGCTGAGGGTCTCAAGAAAAGAATGAGAAATTATGCTGCTGGCATCTCAGCGTGAAAGTCAAACTGCTTTTCTATAAAGTATAAACACATGTGGCTTCCACTGTTTCCAGGGGGAGCGAGGCAGAAAATAACTTTGTATGTGAATTTGTGAACCTTCTATGTTTTTTCTGTTTCTTTAATGTTGTGGTCTAAATGTCTAATTCATACAGGTTTTGTTGAATCATAACTTCAACATGACAGATAATGCTGCTTTCTGCTAGAGACTGCAATACCACCACATCTAATATTCTTGTTTCCCAGCTAAGTTACTATAGACTTATAGAGCAATAGTTGTATGCATTTGTTTTCTAATAATTAATTATAATTTCGTGCAATAAGAATGCCTTTTATTTTGAAAATGATAAAAAGGGATGAAGAGAGGCAAGTCACTAGGAAATGCACTTCAACTGAATGATTTTGTTCTTTATTATCAAAGAGATGCGTTCAGATACTTTTGAAGAGGGACTTGACGATGATGGTTATGAGGACTGTTCAGAGGAGTGCTTCGTCAATATTTTCAAAGCTTGCCAATACAGTTGGCACTCCTGGTCTTGCTTCCTTTGCTTGTGACCTCAGGGAATAATAAAATTGCTCTGGTCCTTGACTTTTTAGCTGTTCTGATTGGACTGGAAGCTACTTAACCGTACCCCAGAACTTCCCAAACAACCTTGTTGATTTAAATCCACTACTGGTGGAAAGGGCAATGCACTCAAGGACACCTGAAGAAACTGCAGTGTTTCAAATAATGCAGAGAAGATAATTAAAAAACAAACAAACAAAATGGTATTCAACTTGATGGTTTATTGGGGACTAGGTGAAACCCTGTATTTTGAACAACTTGCCCAGAAAATCATGTTCATGTAAGTCTGTTCGCGTTTGATTACGCATCAAATAGATGTAAAGTGAGTTCTCTACAACGTTGGAAATTCCAGAATGTGTTTGGATTGTCATTTGTGTATTTTCTTTTTTTATTTTCAATAAAATAAAAAGGATTCTAACTTCTAAACGTGTTTGGTTAGATTTCAATAAAAATATTTCTCAAAAACCATTTTTTAAATGGGGTAAAATTTGAAAATGTCCAAGTGCTGAAGCCCAGTGAACTTTTTGCATAAAAAATAAAGCTTTAACAAATGGGTTTGAAGCCCAAACATGAGAAAAACGTAAGTATATATTTAGGTGGATGGAGTAGAATAGTTAGTAATAGAGTGGAGTGATAAAAAAAGATTCAACTTAACATTTGGGAGTTTTTCAAGTAATAAAGTGGGATAATTAATAAAAGAAATCCAAATCACTCTATACTACTCAATTTTTTAAATCTTCTTATCCTCTTATTTAATGGGTTTGAAATGGAGTGACAATCCCTTTTTTTTTAATAATCATTTACCCTTTTAATTCTTATAATCCTTACTCGCAAAATGACAGGTGCCAATATATCCGTCAATCCACATTTTTTACTTTTTTTTATATTTATATATACTTAATTATATATAGTAATACAAAATGAATAAGTGTTCTTTCAAAATAATTATCTTTATTTTATTTTTCAAAAAATAAATTTAATATATTTGTTTTGCTTTTCTGAATTCATGATTTTTTTAATTATCTTTTAAAATTGTCTTTCATTTTCTTATATTTTATTAAGATATTAATTTTTTCATAAACAATATATGTACCTTCTTTTTTTTTCTTATGTTCTAAACTCATTAAGCTTTTTTTAGTCTAAAATAAGGAATAATGAGGAAGTTAGTAAAATCTAAATCTATTAATAATTGTTAAGTAAGTAATTATAAAAGTATAAATTCACTTTCTTTCTTTTATTTTAATTCTGTGTTTTTTTAATAATAATAACATTTTGAGAAATAAAAAAAATAGATTCCAAACCTGCCAATCTTCAGCGGGTTGTGCTCCTCCTTTGGCACACAAGTGTAAGTCTGATGCAAGGCCTTCAAGATTATGAAGATGCCATATATACTCTACCTTTTAATTGAAAATTAAAAGTAAGAGATAATATCAAACTGAAACAGTATCTTTGTGTACGAACACCAAGGATGTTCTGCACTGGCAAAGTAATATTTTCTTTGAAGAACATATATACACCTAGTATTATATAATAGGCACGTCAGTGACCTTCAATTCGTATATTTTTTGCATTTATATATACTTATATACAGTCAATATTTTTTCATAATAATTATTTTTATTTTATTAAAAAAATAAATGTAATATATTTGTTTTGTCTTTCTTTATTTATGATTTTCTAATTTCTTGTCTTTCATTTTCTTACATTTTATCAAAATAATATTTTTCATAATAAATAATATATTGTTATATATAGTTCTTTATGTTTTAAACTCATTAAGCTTTTTTTAACTTTATTACGTATGTAACACTTTTAAAAAATAAATTATTATCTTAATTAAACTATTAATAACTGACATTAATAACAAAAAATAAATAAAATTTAATAATTATAATTTATTATTATGTATTAATAGTAATACATAATAAGGTTAAATTTTTACTACAACTTAACTATTTACAATAAAATAGCAAAAAGGATGTATCAAATTACAAAAATTGGATAGAGTAACAGTATAACACATGATAATATTAGATGTTATATAACTCTTAATATCTTAAAATGAGATATCTTGCGTTTTCTTCTACTTAAATTTTTTAATATTAGAACAGTTCTTAATACTTGTGCTAATCTAAAATTATTATGAATAAAGTAAGAATTTAAAATTTTTAATAAAAAAATGAACAGTTAAAATTTTTTTTAACAAGTCACGTGGCTACTAAATATGATAAAATAGAAATATTTTCAATAGTAAAATGATAATAACATGTTTAAATAATTGCTTAATAAATCATTTAATGTAACTTTACATGCAAACACAATTAGTACAAGTATTTTTCATATCATATCATCTTTGCTCTTGATTTTATTTTTACTTTTTATGTTTGCGTATCTCACACTTTGATCAAAGGTCGTCTCTTAGAGAATTCTCTATCTCTAGTATTACTTTTAATATCGTAATGACAAAACAAAATATTACTATACTAATCAAGATAAGTAATATAAAAGAATTTTACATTTATTTTTTTATTTTTTTGGTGGTTAGGTATACGTTTTAAATGTGTTTATTTAAAATATTGTGTATATGCATAAACATAAATAAACATAATCTTTCTATTAAACATAATGTACATGCATAAATATATATAAATATAAATCATCTATTTTGTACACACAAAACTCTAGTTTCATTGTAAATAAATAACTAAACTTTTATATAATAAACTTCTAATAAGTAAAATTTTTCAAAGCTTAGAGTCGTTAATTTCAAATGTCAATTCATAAAAGAATCAAATATAATTATTAAGATGATTCATAATTCTTTTAAGGGTACTTAATATAGTTTATAATCCTAATAAAGAATTTATTGTACAAGGGTTCTATTCATACAAAAGTCTTTATAAAAGTTTAAAATTATTTTCAAGTAAAGGTATTAATATATTCTTTCAAAAATTATCATAAAAGTCTTAAAATTATCTCTAAGTAAAAATATCAAAAGTATAATGTCAAAAGTCTTTATGTGTCTAAGTCAAAGTATCAATAGATTAATATTCAATATTCATATATGTCTAGAAATTAATTTTTATTTCACTTAAATTTTGAATAAATATAATATTAGTCACATTAAAGAATAAACATTTAAAATAGAATAATTCTAATTCAAATTCATGATATTTTTAAAACAAAAACATAATCATAAACCCCAAGTCATGTATATCAGTACATATAATACCAGCACAAATTTTGTAAACTTTACATGTAAACAAATTAATATTTGAACATTATAATTATATAAAAAATATTTAATTATATTTAAAAGTCATAATTTTAATTCAATAAAAAAGAGAAGTTCATTTCTTACTTATTTATTAGTGTGATGGTGACAAATTTATAATTTTGTTTTTTTATTCCTTCTTCCTTCTTTTTTTTGTTTTTTTCTTTTCATTTCTTTTTTTCTCTTTTCCTTTTTCTCTTTTCTCTTTTCTTTACTTTTTCTCTTTATTTCTTCTTTTTTCTTTCTTTTCCTCTCTCTCTCTTCTCCCTTCTTCTCTCCTCTCTCCTCTCTCCTCTCCGTATCTCATGGACTCCCTCTTCCCCCTTATAAACATGTTGTGTTTTGCTTGCAAGATAAGCTTCTTAAAAATAACTACCCTTTCCTTCCTCTTTAGGTTTCTTACGTGTTCTTCTTGATTTTTTTTTTAAAATCAAGTAATAATTGCATTTTGAGAAAATCCTTGCCATCCTTAACCTATAAGTTACCTTTTCTTAATGTGTTTAACTTTTCTTTTTTTTTTTCAAATCTTTTATTTATAAAAATACTTTTAAAATTTAATACAAAATTTTATCTTAATATATTTTATTTTTTGTTTCATAATTTGTATATTATTAAATTATTTCTAATTTAGTGTCATATCATCATGTTTATTTTAGAATATTAATCTCTAATCTAATTTAAAGTAACTACAATTACAAAATTATTTCAAACAAATTTTTAAATAAAATATTTATATTAAATAAAAAATTTAAATTTTTTTTACACAAAACATTTTTTGAAAAAGGAATGTTACAACGTACATGATGATTATTGAAATCTTTCATCATTTTCTATAAATTAGACAATCTTGACCTAAAGACTGTTTGGGTGAAAGAGGTGTTTTATTGTTTTGTATATGAGCTTGGGTTGCTTTGTATCCTTTTCAATACAACCGACGTACGTTGGACTAAAACCAAATCATAAAAAAGTAATTATTAATAAAATATTTTCATTTAGGAAATATTAATGTTTTTGTAGTTGATAACCCTTATTAACCAATTTTGAATACCTTTTATTACTTAACAGCCAATAAGGATTTTATTGTAATCTTTTTCCTTTTAAAATAAAAGCAGGATTGGGATGAGAAAATAAATTTATGTAAACAAAACTCAATCATCACTGGAGGATTTTTTTTTAAAAAAAAAATAGTGCAGTAGTGGAAATCAACACATTATGCGAAAAATACTTAGCAAAGACCCGCAAACTGATTCTCTTTTAAAGAAATGAAAACTGACTAGAACGTGAGTCAATTCAGAGATATAATTTTACATATTTCTTTTTTTATAAAACTGAAAAAAAATGAATGATAAATTTAGAAAAATAAAAATTGGTGATCAAACTAGGCAATTCCCACCATAATAGTAATAGGTAACTTTGATCACGAGAAAAATGATAAAAGTATATAATATTAGAAATTAAATTTATAATTTACTTAACTTTATTAAAAATTATTATAATCTCCAAATAATGAAAAGGAATTCTCATTAATCATGTGTTTGAGAACACGTTTGGGATACGAAAAACTTGTTCAAACTTCTCAAAATAAAGTTTGAAGATATTTTTTTATGTTTGGCAGAAATTTTTTTTTTCAATCTCACTGTAATTTCTTTTTCAAACCTTAGTTTGAATAGAAATAATAATTTATTATTTTTTTTTAATAACAAAAATTAGCTGGTCAAATTTTAATATTTTTTTATAATTTTTTTTATTTTTTTATTATTGACTCATATTTTTTTAATAATTATATATTTAAAAATAATTTTAATAAATATTATTTAATAAATATTTATTTTATTAAAATTATTTTTTAAATAAAATTTTTTAAATATATATCACTTCACTATAAATTTAATTTAATTAAACTCAAATTTAAAATTTTTTAAAATTAAATTTGTAAAAATTAATGCAAATACAGGAACTCTCGGATAATACAGGGGTGCCTTTTGCTTTCCTACTACTCCATTATCAATTATTCCTTCTCTTTAAACCTTTCAAACATAGTGGAGTTTTCTCTCCCATTTCACGCAGCCGCAGCATGCCCTTTTGTCCTGCACCAGAACTCAGAAGCCTTTTCCGTCATCCCCAACACACCGTGCTCTGTGGTTGCTGTTGGATGTCCAGCACCCCCTGCCGCCGGGTACAACTCTCCATGTTTTTGGAACCTGCCCTTTGAATTGATTTGTGATTTGTGATTTGTGGCCTTCGATTGTTTGATTTTTATATGATTATAAATTGCTGTCTGCAGTGAGAATTTTTACAATCGCAGTTGTACGTAGTTTCTGTCTCAATTTAAAGCCGTGATTTGAACTAACTGACGCAGTTTATCTTCACTCTTGCCCCGTTGCAGCACCCCAACACTGTTCCCAAACCGTAATCGTTCATCGCGTTAGGTAACGGGACGTCTCGTATTACAGATAGTGACCATATCAGTCAGAATCTGTTAATTGTTAGTTATTGTTAGTTTAAGATTGTTATCTAGTTGTTAGTCACGTGATCAAACTCTTTCTGTTTCTGCATGTATATATTCAGATAACTTGATGAAATTCATGCACTTCCACACCAATTTAGAAATTGATAGTCATTTTTCGCTGAATTTCCCTGGTTTTCTTAGCGAGTCTTCTTCTTCCTGTGGCGTTTCGATTTGTGTTGTTCGCCTTCAAGCTTTGCTGAACACCTCCGCCATGGAAGACCTCTCAAATCCTTTCTTTATAGGCCTCGGATCTGCACGTGGACAAAGAAAAGCAGCGCAAGTGGGCGGAACATCATCATCTGAGAATGTTGGAGTACTACCCGGCAGTGACAACGCTGATATTTCTATGGCAAGTAGAGCATTTGATCTTCGCACTCGATTTGCAGACGTACCAGAAGATATATTATGGGGTGATCCATGCAAATATGATTTTCATGATGATGAATGGAGAGATAGACCTGCAATTAAGCTATGCTTGTTGACTGACCCACAAATCATAACGTTGGGAGAAGCAGTAATCCCAGCACTGCAGACTGGGCTATCACACCGGGTCATAGCAGCCATTTTTCTTTTGGCATACCAACTTAGAGGACCCGGTGTTGGAATAACGGACAGGGTTTTTGGAAGCTCAATTGCGATGGAGACTGTCGAAGACAAACCATACAATGAATTTGATGCTGACATCCGGGTGGGAACAAATGAGAAACTGAGTCTGAGAAGGAGTGGAAGTGAAACAGAACAAGCTAAAGCTATCAGCTTTATAGCAGCCTCATTGTTGCGACTGTTTACAAGATCCCCAGAAAGCTACTGTAAAGCCTGGCCCCATGTTTGTCAAGGACATCAAGATTTCTATTCCAAACCGTGTCCCATATATCGCATCTCTTTCAGCATGGATGTAATAAAATGGATCCACAACCAGTTTTCACAAGTGTCTGTCTTCAAGGCTACGTTGTACAGACTTTTGTACCACGCAAATGCAAATGACAATCATTTGAGTCTTCGAACATTCTTATACGATCGCGACTTGTCCCACACAGGGATGCATATTGTTCCAATCTTCTGCAAGCTCCGCGAGGCTCTGAACTGTGACACGGATGAGTTACTAGATGCAATAAGAGCACCAAGATATAAAGAGCAGCTGTCTTCGATAGTGAAAGTCCTAGAATACATCAACGACACTGGGCCTGCACATAAGAGACAAATGTGGAAGTATGGGAGAATTTTTGATCATACTTTCATGAAAACTTTGCAAACGAAGTGCTGTCCAGAGCTTGTGCTGATACTTGCAGCAGCACTGCGCAAAGTAAGACCAGAAGAAGCAGGGAATATATTCAACATTCATCAGCTCCAAAGTGTTGGTGATGCTAGGAGAAAATGGTGCATGCGTGTCGCAGAAGAGGTAGTGAAAATGATTCGGAATGAATAAGTGTTATATATATTTTTGGCCATTTTAGGGATTCTATCTTATTTGTAATTAGTTATTGTATTTTAGGAATTAAAGTTTGATTGGGGTTTGACAACGATTTTAACTACGCCTGGGTTATAAGTAGTTTAAATACCTCAATGGGTGCTCTATGTTGTGATTTTTCATGTGAAAATTCTTGTTTGTGATAGTTGATCTCTTAGTTCTAATTCTCAGAGTAAAAGTGGCACTCAATCATTGATTATTCTTAAATTTGCAGTAGAAAAAAAACAAAAAACATCAGCAAGTAAAAGCTGACAAAAACAAAAATTCAGACTGGCTTATGATGTGAATAAGCCTATTTTCCACATTCTCCATTTCTAAGCCTCTATCAAAGAAAGGTCTTGAATTGTACGGAGATAAACAATTGGAATGGCCCTGAAAGTAGCTGATTCACTTACAGATGAGAGGACAATAAACCCAGAAAACTTTAAAAGCAAATTGTACCGAGGAACAAAATCCATCAAAGCCAAAAGAAACAAAAGTAGGCGGAAAATCACACAAGAAATCTGAAGTATTCCTGCATTGGCCAACAGAAAACAATCCAAATACATGATTCAAAATTAAACCTTGTTATAACACAAATTTCTTCCATTTACATATCTGCAAAGGCAAACTGCAAAAACCCAACATTCCAATCCCCAACAAGTGTTCGGAAAACAAACTTCAGCCCCCAAACCCATAAAGGGTCCTTCCCTGCCTCTTGAGCGCATAAACCACGTCCATGGCGGTGACAGTCTTCCTCCTCGCGTGCTCCGTGTAAGTCACAGCATCGCGAATCACATTCTCCAAGAAGATCTTGAGAACCCCTCTGGTCTCCTCGTAGATCAAGCCGCTTATCCTCTTGACGCCTCCTCTCCTTGCCAATCTCCGAATCGCGGGCTTCGTGATGCCCTGGATGTTATCGCGCAGCACCTTGCGATGCCTCTTTGCTCCTCCCTTGCCCAAACCCTTGCCTCCCTTTCCGCGACCCGACATTTTCCCGGGAAAATTGATTGTTCTGAGAAATGAGAATCGAAGCTTACAGAGAAAATGAATTGGGAATTTAGGGTTTGAAGGGGTTTCTTGGAAGTGAAGAGAGTATAGACGGCGATGGGGTATTTATCGGAGCGCGAAAGGCTGGGTTTTGAATCTGAGGAGGGTTTGAATTCTGATTGGGGTCGTTGGATTCAGATTAATCGAGGGCTCAGGCTCACGATCCGTGGCATGTAACATCGATCATTTTGGAACGTCGATGGATATCTTTCAACGGTTCAGATTGTGTTTTGCAAATTACGTGCAGATCGTGGCCTTTTGTTCGCTGTCGTAACTTCTTGTGGCTTTCATGGAAGCTTGTTTTTTTGGCCGTCATATATGGATTTGTATATTTAAAAATAATTTCAAATTAAAATTTATTTAAATTATATAATTTTTTTGGGGTCAAAATGACCCCTTATGTACCGAAAAAATATTAATTTTTTAAAATTAAAATAAGTTAATATAAATATGTATTATAAATAATGTTATTTAATTTTAATTTATTATTAATATAAATATTAACTATACTATTATATATTATTATATTATTAAAAATATATTTTTAAATATTTATTACTGTAATTAAATTATTTTAATAATATAATAATACATTAGTAGACGGTAGCATAAAAAAATTTTTATGTTAATAATAAATAAAAATTAAACTCTAAATAATATTTTTAGTTTATATTTGATTTATTGTAAAAGTAAAACTTTTATATTATCAATAAAGAAATTATTACACATCATTTATAATAAATAAATTAAAACATTTATCACCAAGAAAAAGATAAATAAAACTTTTTACTATCAATAACTATTTGTTAAGTGTTTGTTTTGTTTATTACTAAAAACATGCGGTGAAAATAATTAATTTTAAGAGTAATTGATATATAATCAATTATTTTTAAAATATCACTTCACATAAATATCTAAAGTTTTATATGTTTCAACTTTCACTAAATATCAATGGGTATTGAAAAGAAAGAACTTTATGTTAGCTTTTGTTCAACAAGAACTCCAATAAATGATGGCATGTGAAACAAGCATGCAGTAGGTTGTAAAATTAATTTTGAGAAAAGTAAATTTTTTTTTCTTTTTCAATAAATAAAATTAGTTATAAATATGGAATCCATAAAATTTTAAAAAATATACTTATAATTATATTTCAAATGTAATTTAGCTTTATCATTTAAATAAATTCAATTCTTTTACATTAATTTTTAAAATAGCATTCACAACACAAACCATTTTTATTAACATCAATTCTATCAAAATTAATTTTTTCAACATTTATGTAATTAAAATGTGAATCAAACAAAGCCTAAATAGGTGATACACATGAGCTTTGAGTATCCTCAATTCTATCTCCCAATAAAATATTAATAATAAATTAAAAAAATTGCATCTTTTTGTTAGCTACAAGGATATAGAATTTGAGTCCATTCTTAATTCATCTACCTGAATTTTATTGCAAAATCAACTTGCAACACATTTGTGTTACATGTTTTGATTATCTTAATGTACTACTTAAGAAAAATATAAGATTATTTATGTTCATAAGTGAATTATCTAGTGCTGCATGACAATCTGTATTTTGTTTTTCTAACTTTGTCTAATGATAGAAACATACTTTTTTTTTTTTACTGTATTGAAACATAATCAACTGTTGCTTTCTCTTCTACTATTTATAACTGTATTATAAATAAAATTAGATCAAACAATAAAATATCAGATAAGAACTCAGTCAATAATTATGCCTATCCAATCTGTACACTCTAACTTCCACTATCATCATTCAAAGATACATAGAAATTACTGCCTCCAAATAATATACATTCTTTTGATTCACACTACTACCATGTATGTCATTTCTTATTTAAACATCATAATGTCTTTGTAATTACACTCCCATGAATATCTACGGTAACGGGACATGAACAGTAACATAAATGTTTCTCTGAATTTTTTGTCACTCAAATGTATGAGAAAAGAGTACTTTCAAGTAACACGAGTATCAACATGGAACTTTCCCCAGCTAGAGACTTTCAAGTACTTTCATCTCCCATACTGGTACCAAAAAGTAATACAATAGTCGAATTCAGTGCCAGTTTTTGTTCCAAATGTTTACTGAAAAACTTGCAAATTCGTTGCCAAAGTTCGGGGAGTTTTGAAATTTTAATAGGCCCTACAAGAAACTTGGATCTGCCTGTTTTGATTCCTGCCTGCCAATACCAAATTGGCATTATAACGAAGCTGTGGATGGCGTGGAGACAGTATTAAAAAAAAAAAAAACAATAATTGCAAGGATGGAAGGCCGTTGTTCCAAGTAATTGGATGAATAATTGTACACATTCAATCGCTACAATATTAAGATTTTGCTAACCAATGTGCTAAAAACATAACTAAAAAATATTTAATGCTCTTCATCAAATCATTTTAATTATTTTAAAAAAGTATTAAACACTTTTAAAATTCTTAAGATATTACTAAATATTTGCAAGCAGAGAGGGCACTAACAAATTGCATAGAACTTCCCCAGCTGGGGAATTTCATGTACCTCCATATCCTACTTCGATAATTTACAAAGCATCCAAGATTACATCTTTTTCGATTTCCGTTGAACCCTACATGAAGGGATATGCCTCCATCTCATTGTGAATTACATGCTATCAATAAATGCTTATAACATCTTGCAGCTGTTCAAGCCCCAACCTTCAACATTCACGGGAACAAGAGGAAAAGCACAAGATATTCAACTAAAATATCAACCCAGTTCAAGACGAAATCTTGCTCCAGCCACAAACTTCTTCCACTAAAACATCGACAGAGACAAGATCAACTATCCAAAATCCAGGGAAAGAAATTAGGATTCAACCTCCAAACCCGTAGAGGGTCCTTCCCTGCCTCTTGAGCGCATAAACCACGTCCATGGCAGTGACAGTCTTCCTCCTCGCGTGCTCCGTGTAAGTCACCGCATCGCGAATCACATTCTCCAGGAAGATCTTGAGCACCCCTCTGGTCTCCTCGTATATCAAGCCGCTGATCCTCTTGACGCCGCCCCTTCTCGCCAATCTCCGAATCGCAGGCTTCGTGATCCCCTGGATGTTATCGCGCAGCACCTTGCGATGCCTCTTTGCTCCTCCCTTGCCCAGACCCTTGCCACCCTTTCCGCGACCAGACATTTTCCCGAGAAAATTGCTCTGAAAATTGACGCTTGCAGAGAAAATGAATTGGGGACTACGGTTTTGGTGTTGTTCTTCCTTGTGGGTGAGGACAACGGTGAGGACAACGGTGAAGGCAATGGGGTATTTATTGGGAGGGGGAAGAGGTCTGTGAATCTATGTGAGTTTTGAAATTTGATCTCAGTCGTTAGATTTATATTAATCGACGGATTAGGCTGACGATCCGTGGGTCGTTGCATTGATGATTCTGCAACGTCGATAGATGAATTTGGACGCTCAGATTTCTTTTAGCAGGAGAAATGCGGATCTGGATGGTTGATAAAATTTTGCTGATTTCTTTTACTTTTCCTTATGAATTAACAGTAATTATGAAAATTACTAAGAATGGCAGGAAAAATAAAATAAAATATAAACATAGAATTAGAAAGAAATGCCTGCAGTCAATTTTTTTTCGGCCCGAAATTTTTTTAAAAAAATCAATTATAAAAAGAGAGAAGAGTATAATGCCCTAAATGCACATTTGAAAACACAGAAGGTGTTTTGGTCGTGTTTTACTAAAAATATTTTAATTTTTTTTAATATGATATTAAATTTAAAAATAACAAATAATTTTTTTTATCATTTTTAAAATTAAGAAATAAAAATAGGGTGATAAAAATTATATTAATTAAATACATTTTATAAAATTTAAAAATCTGACTATAAAAATTATTTCTAAAAAATAAAAAAAGCATTTCCTTCTTTTTTTGTCATAAAAAAAAGTCTCTTCAAACCAAACAAGTTGTTTGGTGAAAAACAGGAAATAGTAGCTTGTAGGCAACCATAACGGAGAACCTTGTAATACCAAGCCTGGCCAGGACTGATTGTTTCTTGGACACGTTGGTTACATGGGCTCTTGTGAATGGATCATCTCTGTTCTCCCTCCACCTTTCATTGTTGGAGTACAGATTCACATTTTTTATCAAGAGTTCAATTTGTGTCTACTGGGTTTTAGTTTTCCTGCTTCACTATGGTGGGGAAGTCTATTTTTTTTCTTGACTATGTTTGGATCGAAGAAAAAAATTAATTTTAAACATTTTAAACAATATTTGAATTTAACCTCTCTTTTTTTTTTCTCTTTTCCCTCTATTCTTCTCCAATCGTATGCCTTGATGGGAATACTGTTTCTCTTCTTTTTCTTTTTGGAACTATTTGTTTGAAAGTTAAACTACCATCAATTCGATTTAAATGACGAAAAACAAACAAGAAGAGTGTATAATACACTTAAATGCGTACTTGGAAAGAAACGCAATGGCCAAAGCAAAAGTAAGCCACCATAACATAGAATCTTGCAAGACTAAGCCTAACCATGGAACTATAATCTACGAGTTTGGAATTTATTCTTGGTCACATAGTTTTTCTATGCTCGAGTAACTCATCTTTGTGCCCCTCTCCTCCGTTTAATGTTGGCACATGGAAAGAAATGCATCGAAAACATTTTAGATCTGATATCATAACATGAACTTTCACATTTATTTTCCTAAATTAGTCCACAGTTTATGACTATACTCCTCGCTCTAACATGAAAATCATCATACACTAATCAATTACTGGAACAAAAAAGCCTTGTTATCTTTGCGGCTCGTCTTTGTCAGTGGTAAAACGAAACAAAAGTATTCATCCATCAGATATACTATATCCAAAATTCCCATAAAAATACGACTAGATTAAAACTATACACAATTTTGTTAAAAAAAAAATTAATTTTAATCTACTATCAAATGGAAATATACCCTTGTCAATTTGTCATTTTTACTTGTCGACTTGTTTTTCTTTTTATTTTGAGTATATTCTTCACATATAAGAAAACCCAGTGCCCCAAGTGCACCTGAAACAGAGATCCTCAATGCACAAAGGAAAGCCAAAAACAAACTATACATCAATGATTTTACACAAGGAAGAAGGTTAGTTTCTCTTTTACAGGATATGGCAGTTAGACAATGCAACCGTCTCTGCCATTCTTCAGCTAATCTCCATTTCATATACAAGAAACTGAGCTGTACAGTACGCAATGCAGTTTCAGGCGCCCATCATCCAACTGTCCAGAGAGAGTTTAACACACATTTCATCAGCAATTTACAAGTTAATGGGAGTCCAACATTGAATATAACTAGAATTAGAAAGCTATAAAGTAATTTTGATATAGCAAGAATATTCTGAAAAAAAAAATATCACAATAGATTCTTCAGAAATTAATATCCTTCATAGAAAAAGTATTGACCAGTGATCGCAAGAGACTGAGGATACCAATATCCACAAAGCATGACTTATGTTGAAATTATAAGATTTAGGTAGGAAGAAAGAAGAATAGATAATAATGTGATAAATATATTAGATGTGTTGATATATTACAAAAGACAAAGTACTAATATCTATTTATATTTTAATAACCCTAATCAAATAAAGAAATAAATGATAAAATATAATAAAATTATGATACGACTCCTAAAATTGCTTCATCAATTAGTGCACTAATTGATTTCACAATATATTATAAAGATCTTCTAAAGATATTCTAACACTCTCCCTTAAGCTAAAGCCTACTAAGCTTTAAGCTTGTTACAAATAAATACTTTAATTAAATAACATAAATATAAAGTGAACTCCATGACTAAAACACAAACTTAGGATGCTGGGGACACCGGAGAAATGAACATTGCTGGAAAGATAACTCAGTAAGGAATGATCATCAGCCTACGTGAGAAGAAAGGATTATAGCGTTCTGTTTGACCAGATGGTAGACCCAAAAGACTTGAGGATTCTAGGGTTCTGCTTGACTAGACAGCAGACCCAAACGACTTGAGAGATTCCAAGGATTTGCTTGACTAGATGGCAGATCCAAACAACTTGAGTAGATATACCACTAGTATGATTCATCAGTGAAAAATAAGTCACCATCGGAATGATCGTCGATGGTAAAAGAATATCATCCCAAACACAAATATTGAAGAGATGTCACCACTAATATGAATCATAAGTGGAAAAAAAGAGAACATCGAAATGATCGTCGATGGGACGAGAATAAAATGACAAGCATTATTATTAAAAAAATGTCACTACTGATATGACTCATCAGTAGGAAAGAAGTCACCATCGGAATGAACGTCGATGGGAAGAGAATAACATGACAAACATTAGTATTGAAGAGATGTCACCACCGGTGTGACTCATCAATGGGAAAGAAGTCACTATCAAAATGATCGTCGATAGGAAGAGAATAACATCACGAACACTAGTATTGAAAAGTTACCACTAATATGACTCATCAGTGGAAAGAAATCACCATCGAAATGATCGTCGATTGGAAGAGAATAATATGACAAACACTAGCATTGAAGAGATGTCACAACTGGTATGATTCATTAGTGGAAACGAAATCACTATCGGAATGATCGTCGATGAGAAGATAACATCATGAATTCTAATATTGAAAAGTCACCACTATCATTATCACTCCCCCTCGATGCTATGCTAGCATTGGAAAAGAGTCAAACAGTAAAAAAACAGAGAAAATAGATGAGAGAATGAGTTGAGAAAACAATAAAGGAGAATTTACAAAGGACTTCTATAGAACTCGACACAGCGAAAAAGCATGAACACCCTCAAGGCGGATGGTACTGCTCTGATACCATGTTGAAATTATAAGGTTTAGGTAAGGAAAAAGAAGAAAGGAGAATAGAGAACAATTGGATAAATATATTAGATGTATTGATATATTACAAAAAACAAAGCACTAATATCTATTTATATTCTAGTAACCCTAATTAAATAAGGAAATAAATTATGAAATATAATAAAATTATGACACGACTCCTAAAATTGCTTCAACAATTAGTGCACCAATTGATTCTACAATATATTTTAAGGATCTTCTAAAGATATTCTAAATATATTCTAACAACTTCAGTATGCTAGGAAAAAGTTATGGAAAAATTTGCAAGTGGAAAGATAAATATAACCATATATCAGACATTTATACTCACCGGGATCATCAAAATTTACTCTTTCTCCAGTAGAGAAGAGGTAGTAGAAAAGGGCAGCCAGAAAATAAAGGAGTGATGTAAGCAAGAGAAATCCGTGGAAAGAACCAACTAGTTCAACAAAAAAGCCAGCTCCAACTGTTCCAATTATGGCAGCCAATGTTCCAGCAGTATTTGATATTCCTAGAACAAGGAATCAAGATGTCTTCCTTATAAGAGATCTTATCACGTGTCACTACCAAGCAGCAAAAGTACTATCAAGTATCAACTGTTTAAAGCCAGGTGCTCTATACCACCATAGAACAACTTGCAATAGCCAATTATAGTCCAATAGGTTAAAGCACAAGAGAAGCTGTTCAATTTAGTTCCCGCACTAGTGAAAGGGATACCCAATTCTAGACCGAGGACCATGGCTACCCCACCAATTTACCTTTTACCACACCTTACACGGAGATAACACAATACAGGCTAAAAACGATTTCAAATGTATTTACTTATGAAAATGCATAAGCAATGTCATTAAATATGTGTTTTGGAACACCAAAAAATATACAATCCCCACAAGTTTGTAAGATAAAGATAAAGATGAAATCATACCATGTAAAACACCAGAATATTGTGGTGCAATCTCCTGTGATAATAAAGAAAGTGAATGTTAGATTGGAGCAAGAAGACTGTACTAAGTAAAAAAAGAAATTCAATATGACTGAAAACAGAAACCTGAAGGTTCACAAGAAAACCGGAGTGACTGAAAGATTTCAGGCCAAAGGCTATAGTGAGCCAAGCAGAAGCAATCGAGGGATTTTTTGCTGTTGCTAAACCGATGAGGCAAATTCCAGGACCAACAAAACCAGTGGACTGCAGTGAAGGTGCAGAACATGAATTGTCCATTAAGACTAATATACAGTGAGAAGATCCAAACCCAAACTGATATGAAGAGAGAAAATAAAGAAAAAACTAAACAGTGAAATCAGAAGATCCATGAACCCGATGTGAAAAAACACCAACAAGTGCTGTCATGTTTCAAAAGCAATTCTCATTGCTTTAAGCCTCCAAAAGTGAGGACAAACTGGTGCTTAACTGCTTCTTTCTCAATGCTCTCACACTTGAAAGATGGAAATTAAGCAAAGACATAATTAAAAAATTGATGGAATAAGACACAGGAAAGATATTGGAAGAATTTGATATAGGCACCAGCCTATCAAGGTATTTATGTACACAGACCAAATAATCACTCATTGTAGTTACTCAGTTCATTATCCATAAATCGCCACTCAGATTGGCCTCTATCTCAAATTCTCCCAAAGATATTGACGGTGCAGTGTGCCCATAATATTACTACTGTAGAGGAATCTACTTTTAACTAAATCAAAAATAAAAGAAAACTCACAATTTAAAAATTCCTCTACATCATGAGATAAACTCAGAGTCTACTCTTATATAAAAATGCTACTTGTCTCTGATCTTTTTTCTCATATATGTGACATACCTGCATGATCTTACGAGTCAAAGTGACACTTGTGCCACTTCGTATCATCATATCTGACCATAGGCCAGCAAGGTAATTCATGATAGCCATCACAACCCATGGAACAGCACTAAACCATGCTGCATGCCTGAGATCCACACGATATACCTATGATGGAAAATAATTTATACATGGTTTATAAAGTGTTGATTTCTAAATTTTTTATTAGTGCTTGACAATCACAATGCTAAATATGATAAGCCTTACTGAGTTGAAGTATAATGGGCATCCAAGAAAGAACAATAAAAAATCCCTGTGAAATAAAAAAAATAAAGTTAAATCAAATTTTATTACTGAAAATTCAAGGAACGTCTGCTATATTTTTCTTTTTCTGGTACTTAAAAGGGGATTGGGAAATCGGATCAGAAGATGAGGATTACTTCACAAAATAAGATAAGTGGATTCAGTTGAGGCATGACGACCGGAAATTTTGCTATCAAATGTCACAATTATCAGCTCCAGCTAAGAACAACAGAAGCATAAATTAAACAGATGCTACGGATGTGAAGCGTTACCCAGCTATGCATGGCATTTGCAACAATTAGAGACCATGTTGGCAGCTTTGAAAGCAAACGCCTGAAAGGAGGGATGACTTTAACTTTCTTGGGTTTTGCTGTGTCCACTGGAAAGGACTTTTGCTTTTTATTCAATATATACTCCAACTCATACTTTGATATCTGAGGACTTCGGTCAGGAGTGCTTGAGGTTGCAGATAACCATACCAAAACCCAAAGAAACCCAGACAACCCAAAAATTACAAATGGACCAAATATACCACCTTGTGACATAAGAATTGGAGAAAGCGTGAGCCCTATTGCACATCCAAGCTGAAATCCAGCCATTGCAATTCCAACAGCCCTTGCCCGTTCTGTTTGAGGAAACCATCTAAAGGGAGGAACAAGAATCAGTCATTATCAAGCCAACTTACTCCAGGCTCCAGCAACTTCATACAATAATGAAATGATAATCAAAAGGGCATGTCCTAACCATTGCCACATTCTAGTTACCATCACAAAAATGAACTCTGTAAACCATCAATACCTAGCCACCATGTTGTTCATAGAAGGAAGAGCCACTCCTTCCGCCATGCCAAGCAAAGCACGCACGGCAAGCAGTGCCCACAAGGAGGTCTCCGCAGCCCAGGGAGTAAGAAAAGTAGCCAGCGACCACAAAGCCACACCCCACGCCATGACCACTTTGCCACCATAGTTATCCACCAACACCCCTCCAGCTATAGGCGAAACCAGATATCCCCACAGAAACGATGACTGCCACGAGTGTCAAGCATCAACCCAACAAGTAAGAAAGTAATTCCAAACAAACTCTAGCACAGGCAATTCTTCAACCACCTGAGAGACCCACCTGCACGATTCCAGAGAACGAGCGGCTCCACCCGTTTGCGAGCGATAGCGGCACGATGGCCACCGACATGACGACGCGATCGGCATTGCAGAGCGCGAGAGCCAGAGCAAGCATCGCCACCACTTTGACTCTCTCGGAGGTAATGAACTCTGCGAAATTCGGCTGCTGCAGCTGCTTCTCCTCGGGAGCCGAGCCGAACGGGGCATCGTCGGAAGAAACCCTGAGCCGGGGTGGCGAGCGAGCGGCGTGGAGAGAAGCTGAGCCGTTGGGGGATAGGATTCTCCGGTGCCCGGCGGCGTAGAAGAGTTTTGGGTTTTGGGGCACGAAGAAACGCGAGGAGGTGAGTTGGGGTTTGGGTGATTGGCGCCTGGCGAGCCTGCTCTGGTTTTGGGAGAGTGCGAAGGGTTTCGCGGCGGTGGCTCCGCCGAGAGCGAAGGCGGAGGACATGGTGGCGGAGCGGGGCCTAAGCAGACACAAGTGGCAGTTGGCGTGCTAGCAACGAATTACCGAAAATGACCTTGTGTCTTGCTGAATGCTGAGTGAGTGTGTGGCTGCGTGAGGTAGGTTTGTATACATGGATTTCGAGGGTGAAACTGGAATGAAAAGCCAAAAAAAAAAAAGTTGAAAATGGAACGTTAGCAGGCTTTTTTTTTTTTTTTTGGGCTAGCAGGTATTTTGACCTACAGATAAACAGCCAGAAATAGTGGATAAGAGTTTTTATTTAATATTCACATGGTAAATGGTGATAATTTAGTTGTAATTTTAATTTTGATTTGAAAAATTACACTTGTTTTTTTTTTGTTTAATTTAGTAAGTGAGTGCTAGGTTTTATATTTTAAAAGAAATTTATACATATTAAGGGACTTAATAATAAAAAAATCACATCCTTATTATCTAAAACTAAGTTTGTACTATGAATCTACAAATTTAATTAAAATTGCTGAAAAAAATGACTCCTGTAGAATCTGTAGATAAATATTTTTGTTGATTTTTTTATGATAAATTTAATTCTGGATAGAAAATATAAATTAATCTTTTTTAAAGTTATTTTTTGTTAACAAATTATTTATAATAAATGTTTCTCAAATTATTTATGAGAGTTAATAATTAACTTTAAAAAAAAAGTAAAAATAAAATTATATAAAATAGTGATAGATATATGCGTTGTGTTCATTCCTCAAACCTCTCAAAGACGAATATTCATACATAAAACAATATATATGAATCAAATATAATTAGTACAAGTGGTGACTCTAACTTTTTAAAAAAAAGAATTTAGCCGTAAATTTTAAGATAAAGTAAAGATTTATAATTATCGATAAGAGTTGAGATTATATTAAAATATATAAATATATATTAATAAATTATTAAAATTAATTTTTTAAATTTTTTTTCATTAGTTAATACTATCATTTTACTATTTAAAGTAAAATTTTTATTTTAGATGAGTCAAAATTATAAAAAAAAAAATCTATGCACATGATAAAGTATATGAATCAAATTAATTGTCACTTAAAAGGTATGGAGATATCCTGAAAAACCTAAAAAAAATGTATTAAAATTTGTCTGGTCATAAACTAAATAAGACATTCATTTATGAATAGAAAACATAAAAAAAAAAAGGTTGTTGTGGAGTCTTATGTAGCCTTCTCAAGTTCTCATTGTGTGCTTCAATTTTATTCATTTTAATAAATAATAAATTAACGATTAATAATAATAATAATAATAATAATAATAATAATAATAATAATAATAATAATAATTTAACACATAAAATAATTCAAAAGACCTGAAAGAACAAACACAAAATCACAAACTTAAAAAAGGATCAACAACTATGTAAAGTCTCTAAGTATTAGTACGTATTTATATTAATTTATTTTATAATTAAAATAATTTATATTTAAATTTTTTAAAAAATTTAAAAACATGATTTTTTATTAGAAAATTAGATCAAAAATCTTTTAATCTCATTCCTCTCATTTATTCGTGTTTTAGAACTATATTTTAATAAAATGAATGGAATTGCCAAGGAAGATTCTGATTGAATAATAATATGAATAGAATTGTCAAGAAGATCCTCCCATCCCAATAATTGAAAACTTGTTATAGAAGGCAAGACACAGTTAACACTTTTTCACCTTTAATTTAAGCCTTCCCACTTCAGAGTTCAGACCAACAATCCCATCCCCATCCTCTCTCAATCCTCTTCCGTGTCCAACAAAACCTGTCCCAGAGGAAATGGACAAAGAGCCAAGAAGAAGATTACCACCAAAATAGAGTTGGCGAACACAGCAAGGGGTAAACATTCTCAAACTAGAAGTTCCTGTGCAACAAATGCATATGTGAAACCAACTCTGATGAAAAGAACATCACTCTTTGTCTTTGATAATCATGAGGAGGGTAAAAATCTGATGAAAAGAACATCACTCTTTGTCTTTGATAATCATGAGGAGGGTAAATAGAAGGCAATCGCTGGAACTCCTTGGTCGTTCTCTGATAATCAAGCACCCTTTCCGAAAATAGGATTCTCTTGTTAGAAATGTGTCTCATGTTTAATGGGAATTAATGATGATTTAATTAAAACATATTAAAGGGCTAAAAGGTAAATTAGTTGTAAGGGAGGATAATTAAGTAATTGCTTGATGGGAGCAATTATCTAATGATTATAGGATATTATCCTAAGTGATAATTGATGGTTTTGAAATTCGAAAGAAACTGATAACTGATGATATTATCTTATGGGTTTGAATTTCATATTAAACCCCTATATATTCAGTCTCTACCCATGAGGATACACAAACTAAGAGTGATCATCTTCCATCAGAAAGTAAAAGGTGTAATTAGGAAAGGGGAAGGGACCGATAAAGATTCAGTAAGGCTTTCAGATCAGAAGTTCATTCCGCATCATGGATAAAGGTTAGTACCACTTATTGTTTTGATATTAATGTATGTGAAAACCATGAATTCCTAATATCCTAATTGTGTTCTAGTATGATGATCTATAATGTAAAGGACACAAGTTTAAGTTTTACATGTGGTATCAGAGCTAAGGTTTGGGAATTCATGATTTTTCCATGTATGATAATTTTTAAATTGTTCTTACAAAATGAACATGAAAGAGAAAGATCTGAGAAAGCCAGATATGAGAAAAACGTTCAAAAAAAAAAAAAAATCCGCCAGAAAATTCGTTCGAAAGTTCCTGTTCTCCGGCGTTCCCCTGTTCTCCGGCGAAGGTTCCGGCGTTTTCTCTTCACGGACAGTCGCGCACCGGCTGTTTCTGCTCATCTCCTGAACGATCGGCCACGGCTCCTCCAGATCCACCATCAACTCCCGTCGAAAAACCAGATCTGGCCGAAACCAGAAGGACCGGTTGACGGCCCTGTACAGCAAGCGGCGGAGGCAGAGGGATCTCGTCGAGGAGGAGCGAGCCCCATGTTTCTGAGGTCGTCGGGTTTGGGGAACCCTTTCTCGACTAACCGGCTGAGGTGCGGCGATCTGGAGTCGTTGCTGCCGCCCGAGAAGAAACCGAATCTGACGCAGCGGAAGGGGCTGGGGTTTCGGCCAGGAGTCGGGATCTGTATTACGAGAGGTTTCGTTTCGGTCCTGGCTGGTGATGGTAACCTGGCTCGAAGGGAAGACGACCGGACTGTGATGGTCCTGGCGCCACCGCAGAAGAACGACCGAACATGAAGTCGCCGGAGAAGACGACCGGAGGTGGCGGTTCGTGTTCTGCGTTGAGGAAATTCCAAAAAAAAAAAAAAAAAAAAGAAAAAAAAGGGAAAGAAAGGAAAGGAGGAAATTTGAATGTGAAAATTTAATCCTATAATTGCTTAGAAAATATTTCTGTTTGGAATTAAGTATGATGGATTTGTTAGTCACCAAAGTGGCCAAATTCTTATGAATTATTTAATTCTGAACATTATGATTGTTGTTTCAATTACCCATAATTTTGATGCTATAAATAACATGAAAATTATTGTTTTTATGGGTAAATTGAAGTTCATTATTATAAGGCAGTTAAGGATCAACCCCAAAGGTTGATTGCTTATCTTTATAATAAATGAGCATGAATGTTGGTGATGTGAATATATTATTAGTTATATTTATATATCCAAAGATAATAAATATTTCTAGTTAGTGTATACATTATTGCCAAATTATGTGAAATTTTTATTAGCATCATTATGTTGAATGTTGTATATTGATGGATTGCCCAAAGGTGAACATCAATATGCATTGTATGAAATGTATCTGAATCTGTGAAGCATGTTGATGTGTATGTATGTATAACTCAAAGTATTAATGTCTTAAATTTTATTCCTTGCAGTACCAGTTGCTACACATTCACTGTTCTCAACTGTTGCAGTTTTTAATGGACTCAACTTCTCTGAATGGTGTGAGCAAATCCAATTTTACCTTGGGGTAATGGATCTGGATTTAGCTCTTAGAGAAAAGAAACCTAGTGCTATTACTGTTACAAGCACTGAAGAGGAAAGGGTCCATAATAAAAACTGGGAAAGATCCAACAGGTTGAGTTTAATGTATATACGAATGAGCATTGCTAGCAACATCAAGTCGGCTCTTCCACAAACTGAAAGTGCCAAGAAATGATGAAACTTGTGGAAGAGCGCTCCCAAACTGCTGATAAGTCTCTTGCTGGGACACTAATGGGTACATTAACCACCATGAAATTTGATGGTTATCGTACGATGCATGAGCATGTTATTGAAATGACGAATATTGCAGCAAGACTAAAGTCATTAGGGATGGATGTGCATGAAAATTTCCTGGTGCAGTTCATCCTGAACTCATTACCGACTGAGTATGGCCCTTTCCAGATGAACTATAACACCATGAAGGATAAATGGAATGTGCATGAATTGCACAGTATGTTGGTTCAGGAAGAGACAGACTCAAGAACCAGGGAATTCATTCCATCAATTATATGAAAGGTCAAGGAGCTGAAAAGAAAAGTTTCAAGAAACATGAGAAGAAGGGAGGAGGACCTCTGAAGGTTAACGAGGCTTCTTCTTCTAAAATTCACAAGAAGGAACATAAAGGAAACAGATGTCATTTCTGTAAGAAGGCTGGACACTTCCAAAAGGATTGTCCGAAACGTAAGGCTTGGTTCGAAAAGAAAGGTAAGCCTAGTGCTTATGTATGTTATGAATCAAACCTAGCTGAAGTTCCTTATAACACTTGGTGGATTGATTCTGGATGTACTACTCATGTTTCTAATATGTTGCAGGGATTCCTTACGACCCAAGCCACAAAGCCAAATGAAAAGTTTGTCTTCATGGGCAATGGAATGAAAGCTCCAGTGGAAGCTGTCGGGACTTATCGTTTAATCCTTGACACTGGATATCATTTAGATTTATTGGAAACTTTGTATGTACCTAGTATAACTAGGAAATTTAGTTTCAATTTCTAAACTTGATAAGGCTGGATATTCCTTTAGATTTGGTAGTGGTTGTTTCAGTTTGTACAAGCACAGTCATTTGATTGGCAATGGTACCTTATGTGATGGATTATATAAATTATGTCTTGATAATCTTATATGCTGAAACACTTATGACCTTGCATCATAACGTTGGCACTAAACGTGCCTTAATAAATGAATGTTCTGCTTACTTGTGGCATAAACGTTTGGGACATATTTCCAAAGAAAGAATGGAAAGATTCCCCAAACATTGCAGGTGCCTTAGACTAGGTTCCTTCCAGTCCACAGTTCAAAAAGGAGTCTTTGGAACTGCCTTACTAGGAACCCTATTCAACAGATACATGGCAGTTTTAGAGCATAAGTCCACAACGAAATGGGTAAAGATGAATACTTACATACTCCTAACCATATTAACAAGGTTCTATTTACGCCTCTGATACACCATTTTGTTGTGGTGTACCTGGCATTGTGTATTGAGCACATATGCCTCTCTTTTCAAGGAATTTAGCAAATGGACCTGGTGTTGTCCGCTTTTTCCATCATACCTTCCATAATACTCTCCACCCCTATCAGATCTGACAATTTTCACCTTTTGTTCTAATGCCTTTCAACTTCATTAATATAAATCTCCAAGGCATTTACAGCCTGAGATTTATTCATGTAGCAAATAGACATAACCATAACGTGAATAATCATCAATGAAGGTGATAAGTATTTTTCTTTATTGAAAGCGTTAACATCAAAGGGCCCACATACATCAGTGTGTATAATTTCAGAAGCTGACTACTTTTGTGGCTCCTTTCTTTGTGTGTTTTGTTTTGTTTACCTTTAATACAATCCACACATACATTCAGTCAGTAAAATCTAAATCCGGAAGGATTTCATTCCTTAC